>JANHGN010010813.1:32133-46719 GCA_024605025.1 Megaceryle maxima
CCTTCTGATTTAATCCCAAAGCATGCTTTAGATTTTAAACAGAAAACAAAAAAAAAAAAACAAAAAAAAGAGTCACAGGCAATGTAAAAGAATCATATTAGACCAAACTGAAATGCAGCCAGCTCAGGGGTAGGATGTATCAGCTGTTTAGCACTGGACAGCAGCATTAAGAACTGTGCAGAACCGAGACATGAGGGAGAATATCCTAATCACAGAGACCCTCAGAGCAGAGCCAGGCTGGTAGAATTGGCAACTGACAGAGACGTTAGCTCATATAAACAAACACTTTATTGTAAAACAATGTAGCAGGGTTTGCAGAAGGGGCCAAATGATCCTTAGCCTTTCTGAAGGAACAGCAGCTCTTCTGCATGCTCAGGCTTTGGTTTCTTACTGACTTGTCTTGAGTTAAGCCAAATCAGCTGAGACTGATGCTGTTTTTTTACCTTGTCAAATTGGAAGTGACCCAGTTCTTACTGAATGAGGAAAAGCTAAGAGATGCAGAACTACATGAAGAAGCTCCTACAGTCAAGCCAGGTGACACAGACTACCCACTGTGTCACTCACCCTGGAGCAGTGGGCTGGGTTGCTGCAGGGCAGAAGGATGTGCTTAGCCCTCTCCCATACCACAGGACCTGCAGCTGACTCCCAGCTGGCAAAGCTCACCTGTCTCAGCTCAAAAAAGCTGCTTTTCACAGATGCCTGCTCATCCTCCTGAGCTCAAAGCTACCTCTGAACATACCTATATCAGATCTGGAGTCCATCCTTTTCCCAATAGCAGGCAAATACTGTGAAAGCCTGTGAATTTTAGAGCCTGTCTGGTGCTAGTATTAGGGCAGCCAATGACCAGCACTGCTGTGATGTCATCATAGAAGCAGGGAGGCAATGAATGTTTTCTGAGTCAAGTCTCCTTTCCTCCTGCCAAGCCCCTCACTACCCTGGGTGCCAGGGGGACCAAGTACTGTCTTACAACTCTTATTTGTAACTCAAAAATATCCTCCTAGAGAAAATTAACTGTATTGGAGACTGTTCTGACTACAGTGAGAGTACACAAGTCTTGCAAAGTAGGGCCTCCATCCCATGGCAGCTTGGCTTTGATGCATGTTGGGGCTGCCGTGCCTGCCCAGTGCCTTTAGGATGCTCCAGCAGCTGTCTTGGTGCTAGACAGGGGCTGGGGCTGGCCTGCCCACTTGCTAAATATATTACCTGAGAATGGGAAAAAAATAATCTGTGGAGTTTGCAAATAGATGAGGTGTCATTATTCAGTCAATGAAATGGGGTGTATCCATCACAAGGACAGTGAAAGTGAAGCAGTGAAAGAGATGTCAACTGGTAAAGGGCAGCATGATATTAATTATCCCTCACATTTTGCTCTTGCACTGATTTTATTCTTTGTTGCCAAGTTGCCAGGTGCATCTGCTTTGTTCTTACACACACATGTATTCCCCCCCAGCCTTGGTTATGGTTGCTGTCAGGTTGTTTTTGAACATGCTGGCATGGCCCAGGCCACCTCTGAGGAGTGAAGGGTCATAAGCCTGGGAGAAAAGGACAGCAAAGGCTGCAGCCACTACAAGACCCAGCATGGGTTCAAGACATACAATAAAGGCAGGGTAGGTCAAAGTAGTTCTTCATCTCCCTACTTCATGGATCACAACAGTCAAGTAGTTTGTACTGCTGGCAGAGAGGTTGGTTGCCTTTGGGTGGTGCTGTTTGCAGGGCCCAGCTCTCCCCCAGATGCACTGGCATTTCGCTCCCTGGGCTTGCCAGGCTGATGTGCTGCAGAGCAGGGGGTGACAGCAGAGTATAAGGACAAAGGGTCTAAGTCACCTTGGAGCTGAAGCGCGGATGAGATCCTGGACTGACTTTCAGGCTCTAAGTGTAGTTTGCAGAGTGGGTAGGGAGAAATGAGATGTTCAAGACATTAACATGTTTTGATGCTGGAGCTACAGTAATAGCTTTGGATATACACTATATCATGCTTACAGAGCAGCCTTGCAGACCCTCGGTGGGAAACCACTGGATTTTGGAAGGTGGACAGTGTTTGTGTGGTTCACAGACAGAGGAGCTGTTGGTCTGTATGCAACTGAACTTGATTTCTTCTCTGGCTGTCAGAAAGTCAGGCATCAAAGCAGCTCATTTATGTCTAATATTTTCTGTAACACAGAAGAGTTTGATCCATTATTGCCTGTACAAGAAGCATGGAGGGTCTCTCATTACCCTGATGGTAATTTTAAAATATTCTTATTGAATAAGACAGAGAGTGCAGGATTCTCTTGATCCCATCTCAGAGATAACTAGGCAGCCACTTAAATTCAATGCTTCTTTCCAGGGGCTACTCACCAGAGTTACTGTCCTTCCATCAAGGAAAAGTTTGCTTTGAGCATCTGCCTGGCATATCGAACAACAGACTATCCAGAACTCTGGGATTGTGAGTCTAGGTTTCTGTTGATGCCAGCTCATAAATCCCCATGCTGCAAGGAACTGCTTGCTTCTCAGGATACCTGTCCTGAGAAGAAGGTTGCCCTGTTGAAGCACTTGCTCTCCATGGAGAAAGTTTGGATATAGTTCTGACTCTGGTCATCCTGATTTCCCATTAGTCTAATACTTCAGTCACATATGGTGTTGAGTGGCACTTCTGTGGGTCATGATTGCACTTCTCTGAGTCACATACTCCAAGAGGGCTCATCTTGGAAGACTTGGAAGCCATCTTTGTATGTAAGTGGTGTTCTGTAGTCTGGAGGAATAGGAGCAGTTGGTGAGTCTCCGGGGCGGGAGATTCAACTCAATTCTACTCCATAATCCTTAATCCCAGGACCTGAGCCAGCAGAGCATTTTATGCATTGAGGAATCTTAAGGGAGAACTGTGGGTTTGCAGTCAGAAAACCCTGCCCCAAGCCCCAGGCGGATCTGCAGATGGTGCTGGTCCCATGCAGCTCTGCTGCTTTACAGCACTGTTAAGCTACCTTAAGTGTTTTGGGAAGCCCTGTGCCCCTTCTGGGCTACTCCCAAAGCACCAATAACAGTGTTGGCCTGACTCCATTTCCCTCTCTCCTGAGAGTGCCTGTGAGCCTCTAAATCAAAGCATCTGAAGCCCTTCCCTAATGCCCATGGCCCACCCCTCCATCTGGACCATCTGAGAGCTGATTTGAGGCTGATGTTTCCAGCTGAAGAACTGAAATAGTTTGTTCTTTTCCATGATTCCCTTGGCAAAGGAAAACAAGCCCATTTGTTTAGAAGCTCATAAAAGAGGAGCTTTATAGTAGGAACATTCATAAACTTGTTTGCTTTTGACCTTCTCTACACTGCTGATGGTTTTGAGTTCTTGTCCCAGGCATTGTGCTTGTCTGGGCTGTTGCTGACATTTTTGAAAAACAGCCTCACCCAAAGTAATTTGCATTGCTCAGCACTCCAGCACTGAGCCTTCACACACGCTGGCTGTCTTCGCACTGCTGGGTAGGGTATGCAGGTGTGATACATCGACAGCCTTTAAAACAGCAGTGCAGGCCTGTCTGCTGAAAAGAAACCTTGCCACCAATTCCATGTTGTTATTTTTTTTTTCTAGATTAATTGATGCTGCTCAAGCAGTGGGCATTTTCCAGGCTCTTAGGATGCTAAACATTGACTTTGTGCCACTAGCAGTAGAGGGGAGTGGAGGGGTGAATCTTGCCCTTAAATTAATAAAAGTGTATTCTGTGAAGGCAAGCAATTAAACATTCAGTGAGTGTGGGTCATGGGGGGCTGATACACTTGAAAGAGAGCTTGTTCCTTTTCAGAGATAGTAAGGCAGCAGGCATGAAATACAAAACAGGACAGCCCCTTCTATTTATGCTGGAAGGCAGGAAATTGGGATTACTTTGGCTGAACTGTGGGACCTTGGGTGTCAGGTCTAGATGCAGAATTTAATGCTGGCATATGATATTTTGAGCAGATAAAAATCAAATAGTTTTTTCCACCTATGCTTCTGCTGACAGGGGAAGGGCTGTCCAAACTGTGGATCCTCATCTGTGGCTGATGCTTTGGATTCCATTATTGAATTATGCTGTCACAGATTTCTTCAAAATATGTCTGAGAACTCTATCCACTTTTCAAGCTCTTCTCCATCTGGAAAAGTCTTATTTTACTTCATTCTGGAGGGAGTCTTTCTCATCTTGTTTTCTGTATCTGTAAAAGCTTTACATGGTTCTCCTGCTCAGACCAAGCACATCACAAATTGCTAGATGTTGAGTCCCACAAGGCACAGCAGCTCATAAGGCTGTGTGGAACATTGCCCAGCTCTTTTCTAGACATGGATTCAGATAAAATTCTCCAAGTCATTGGTGTGTGGTGGGAAAGTACATGTACTGACTTGATAGAAAAACTGCCATGCTTTTTGGAATAAGCTTCTGGAGGGCAACACTGTCCAATTTCAGATAATTCCTAAAATCAAATGGTGGGCATGGCACCATGTTGAAGTAATATGTTTTATCTGTCTCCTAAGTGGTGGTAAACAGGACACAGATGGAAGAATATGTACAAGTAGTTCATTCCTAATTTCTCTCCTATTCCCACTGTCCTTGTTAGCATAAAATATTCCCTTCCTTTGTTTTTGTAAAGACAGAAAAGGGGAAAAAAAACCATAAGGCTGAAAGACTCCACTGTGGAGTGAAGGTGGCAATCCAGCATGGTGGAGACTGCTTGCTTCAGCACAGGGGAAGATAGGGACATCATGTTTTATTAGCCTTTGTGGACTGTAACAAGGATGGGAGCTAATTGCAGTTATTGGAAGGTAATGCTAATTTAACACATTGTGAAGTAAACTACCACTCAAGTAAACTACCACCGTTCCCTCTGGGGTCATGATGAAACGCACATTGTTGTGCTGTTGATGGTCAGGTCTGTGTCACTGCTGTATCAGTGCCATAGATCTGAGTGAGGTTCATGTTGGTGGGAATCCAGAGTGAGGGGGACCTGAGGTCTATTCCCCTCCATCCTCATCTCTCCCATGTGGCCAGTCTTTATCTGGCACTTCTTGTGATATTGTGGGAAAAAGATGTGTGTGCAGGCATAGCATCCAAAGCAGCTGGACTGCAGTAGGCTGCCAGCACCAAGCTATCCTGTGCTGTGCATTTGCCTGCATTTCCCTGGCTTTGTCCCAGGGTACACCCTTAATCATACGGTCCGTGTTCCCATCATTTCCCTATTAATTACTGGTTTGAGTCTTTAATGTTATTATTAAGCTGGAAATGTTGAAAAGCTCTGCAACAAGGGGTAATAAGTATTTCTGACAGCATTCCCCACTTTCTGCATCAAACACCTGGCTGTCTCATTACCTGCAGCATTGAGGAGATGAAGACCTGTGGGATTAACAGTGCTGGCTCTGATCCTTCTCCAGTCCAGATCAGATGGAGCCTTGCCAAAGGTCTTGGAAGGAGCTTGCACCCCCAGCAGGGAACTAGTCCTCACCTCATGAGTGCCTGCAGAAGGGGAACAGTCTCTCAAAAGCAGCAGGCAACTTCTGCACACTGGTTACTTAAAAGAGGACAAAGGCCCTGACTGCAGATGGTAATTGTGTGCTGAGGATGCCTTTCAGTGGGACCTTTCTCTCTGATTTCTCCAGCCATTGTTTTGCCACTGAGGGATGTTCCTGCCTTATTAATCCCTTTTGTGTTTTCCTTTTTCTCCTCAGGCCCACGTGTTTGATCTGAGCATTAATAAGTATGAAGCTCTCTGCACCCAGCTAGTGGTGGCCAAGAAGAAAAATAAACCAACCCATATCCAATTTAACCCTGTATACCCTGTTGTTGTCATTGGAGATGAACGAGGCCATGTTACCACTTTGAAGCTGTCTCCCAACCTGCGCAGGATGCCCAAGGTAAGAACGACCTGCATTTCCCTAAGGGAAGTACCAAACCACAGCAGGTCTCTTTGTGCCTTACCACTTCATGCCCTCTCCTTCTGTACAATGATGTTGGCAAAGCTGGTCTCTCCGTCAAGGTGCTTAAGATTACCTCAGGCCTTTTGGGTAGGATGTCTGGGATGTTGGATCGCCACTTCTGTTCTTGTATGAGTTAAGAAGGCTCAGTTTGCTCTTGGGTGGGAGTGGAGACTGGTGGGAAGGGACTTTGCTGTCTATGGGCACTTTCTCACCGTGGTCCAGACAAGTCTGGAAGCACTGCAGAGCTTCATTTGATTCCCAAAGTTCATATATTTTCCGAGCTTTGTGTTCTATTTGAAAAACTCCTTGAAACGAAGTAAAGGAGGACCCAGCGCCTTCCCAAGCCCTCCCACAAGAGGCCATTCTGCCTGTCTTCTTGTGCTACTGGATCATCAGAGCCTGTTCCCTGACCACCATGTCATTTCTCTTGTAAATGAGCAAGCACGATCTTTTATTTGTAAGGTGACTTGGGATCCTTTTCACAAGTATCAGCAAGGAGGTCCATATGCTTCTGTGAGTTGGTGAAGTCCTTTTGCCCCACCTAGCCATGAGGGCCATTCATGAAGGATGATGACCTATTCCTGTCCTTCACTAGACTTTCGGAGCCTCATCTAGATATGAGCTGAATGTCTGTAAATGCAGTGTCCTTTCTGAGCCTACATAATTCTCATATCTGGTTGTCTCTTGATTAGTGGAGCTTTCTCAGTTTCAGGCTTTTTAGAACTGATCCAAGAAAGCAATCTCTCAAGATTATAATCTTTTATTTATATATCCCAAAGGCTTTATATACTCTACTAACCTACTGTATTAGGCAGGGTCTTTGGCCAGGAATTAATCATCTGCAGAGTCTTCTGAGTGATTTTTAAGAAGTTCCTTCAGCAAGACACTGCTGGAAATATGAATTTCCTGTGCTGAGAGGGCCTAGAAAACACAGTAGCATAGCAGTCATGTTGGGGCTGAGTGAAGGAGCTGTGAAGGAGAGTGTCTTGTATGCTTTCATGCTTTTCTATTTCCATCGAAACCAGCCTAAGTCCATCTGAAGTCTCAAGGCTGTCACCAGCTTGGCACAGGACAAGTTTCCTCCTTGCTTTGTAAGTCCTTCCAGGGTGTGGGCAAGCACCGTGTCTGCCATGGGTGCTGAGTGCACAAGGGTTCAGCAGTGGAGATGGGTCGTGCACATAGAAAGGTGGCTGCTCTCTTCCACACCCCAGCTGTGGGCTAAGCAGCACCCAGAAATAATGTGCCATGAGTCAGAATTAATTTGAATATTTCTTTTCACTCCTGTTGGCCAGCCTCAGCCCTCTGTGCAAGTAGGAATGGTGTCATCTCCCTTTGCCAACTTTCTTCAGAGACAAATTGCATGCTGTTGACAAAGTAGTTTAAACTGTGAGTTCAGGAGCAGCTTAATCACTTATTGCTGACCCTAAGCCACCGGGCTCCCTATCCCAGGCAATGTATAAATGGGATGGAAATGACTTTGCTGCACTGATGTTATTAAGCTATCTATCTTTTGCTTACTTGGTTAGGTTTGAAGGAACACTAAACACTGACCTAAACTTTTACTGCACATGTGAAGAAGGAGGGATGTTCAGGCATGTCTAGTGATATGTGCAAGTCCCATCTTTGAAAGAGATGAGATTTTAAAACAGATGACATGCAGTGTTGGTGGCAAAGTGGTGAATCTAGTCCATCTAACTCGGTGGTCTTTCTGTGACACAAGTAGGCAAGTCAGCTGGGTCACTGAGCCCATCTTTTGTTGCTGATTTGGCATCTGCTATGCTGAACACCAGTGACCAGGCCTGTGTGGTGGGGTTTACCTGGTGCAAGTGGGTGCTTTAACAGGGTGAAGTCAAGCCCTGGCAGAACAGGCAGTGCCATCCACTGCATCCCCCTGTCCACCTCCTCCCTGTGCCACCACCAGCCCTTGTGTCCTTAAATAGCAGCAAGCCTCCATCTGTGACTGCAAGAGTATCATCTCACTGTGGGACATCAGATGTACTTCCAGAGTATTGATCCTGGCTCCTCTGAAGATCCGGTCAGCATGCTCTTTAAACCTTTACCCCATTCATCCAGCTTTCCTCTGTAAAATGACTTCACTTCTCCCTCTTTTCTGGGAATCCCCAGAGCTGAGTTAACAGTTGCAGAATATCCACAGATTTTTTTAAGTACAGAGGATCCAAAACTGTGCAGAGGAGTCCCAGCATCCCAGATGTCTCCTTGCAGCTAGAGAAGCCTATCTCTGTCTGGTACCTGGGTACCCCAGTTTGTTCTCTCCAGCACTTGATTTCCTCAGAGCCCAGTGGGAAAACCTAACACCCAGGAGGATAAGCTCATAGCCAATGTTTCTGGAGGTTGGGTCCTTCACACCAACCTTAGCATCTGTGAGCTCAGCTGCCTGATCTTGTTTCCAGCAGTTCCTTTGAAGATGGGATTGCCTGTTGTTGAGCTCTGACAGAACTCAGGGTGCCAATGGGACAGGTCAGCCAGGGGCTCATTCAGGTAGCACTGCTTCTTTGTTTCACACTGGGATTTGCCTGTGAAGCTTCTCCACCAGCTTCTCACGCTGCTTCTGACAGGTATGACTAGCAGACTAATCACCCTTTTTGCAAGAGCTCTTAATAGCCACATGTCATTCCAAACCCTGTTCTTCTCCTAAAAATAGATGTGATGCTGTCTGCTCCATGTTCTGATGATTCCTTGGCTGTCACTGAGCTTCCATGATAGGGGTCACCAAGAGAGACTGAGCTATCTTCATTCCAGTGGGATTTCAGCCATTCAGAATTTATTCTTGTTTGCCTCTTAGTTAAAGCTGGTGAAATGAATAAGTGGAAGTAGGGAGGGTAAGGACTCCTGAGTTCTCATCAGACCTTGGTTCATTCCTCTCCTCATGTCCTTGAGCAAGGAGGGAGGTTCAAGAGTGCTTTAAATAATTTGCAGGGTTGATCTGCAGCTTAATTAATTCATGTTTGTAAAACACTTTGGGATCTTTAAGAAGTGTTATTTAATACTCCCGAGTTTTTTCTGTCAGCAGCATTAGCGCAGATGCATTTATGAACACTTGGCAAAACAAATATGCCAAGGGGGGCAACTTCTCAAAAGCACTCAGGTGGCATTTCCAGAAGTGGCTTTCACCAAAACACATAGTAAGAGCTTCAGAAAGATGCCTGTGAGCTTTGGCCTGACAGATCATTTAGTGGCTCCAAGAGCCTGGGGAGCATGGAGGTTGTGAGGACAAAGACAGCTGAAACCAAACCTTGTGGGAAAGCAGAGCTTGCTGAAGGTGAGTTTGCAATCAAACTAACACCAGCACAGTCCTTCATTGGCCATGATGAACACCCATCTCCTTGAGCACCCCGACCTGCCTGGGCAGAAAGCTCATGCCAGCAGGTACTGTCCTGTGCAAGGAGACCTGGTGATACTGGTTCGGGTCCTTCTGCTCAGAGCTCAGAGGGGTAGAAATGCTTGCAGTATTTTAAGATGCAGCAGGAGGATCAAGTGGCTTTCTGCCATCATCCAAGCCACTTTTGGGCTCCAAGTACTCCTTAAATATTGCAATGGTTGTCAGGCAGGAATTGTTTAACTAATAAAGTATTGTTCCGAATTTGTAGCAACCTTGGTGGTTGAGTTCACCCAAGGGGAGTGTTGCTGTAAGAAGAATCATTCTGGGGCAGAGCTGTTTAATTAGTAAGCCTTCCAGGTTTCATTCGAGGGTTGGAAGAAATTAAAGCATTTTGTCATCACAGTCAGAAGAATGTAGCTGCTCATGGCCTTTGGTTTGTTTTTAAAAAAAATCATAAAATAGCCTGACACAACCCCTGTCAATGCCAAAACTAAGTGGGAGATAGTAAAAAAAGTGTGGAGACTTTTTAGAAATGCTGAGAGACCACAATGGAGTGGGAGAAGAAAAGAAAGCAGGTCAAAGAAAGGTTACAATACAGGATTTGCTGAGGCTAAGGCCAGTTTCTTGGCCAGTACCCTGGCTGACAGCCAGGGAGGCACCCAGCTTCTTGGCCTGATGCTCATCTTGCATATTTATCTTGGATTATCTAGTATGATAATCTCAGTCTCTGTTCCTGCTACTGGTTTCTTCATATGCAAGTCCCCTCTTTTCTCTGTACCTTATGGACATTTGAGTTACTTCCCAGGCAGCAAATCCTGGCTGACAGGGTCTACCTGTGCATGACTGGAGTGGGCAGGGGAACATGGCTGTTTGCCTATCCCAGGATGTGGCATCAGGACTGGAGCTGCAGGCACACAACTCTTAGTGCAAGGCTGGGTGCCTGTAAGCAGCTTGTGGTGTGGGGACAAGAGAGGGGCGTGGGGTGTCTCTGGGCCTTCCTGTACATATGCACATGCTGGTCAGCTGCTCCACTCTCTGTGTGCCTTATCACTCCAGCCAGTGTCACCTCTGGGCTCCCTGTGTCCCCCTGCCTCTTTGAAGCCCTGATGATTTTGCCCTTGGCCAGATCCAACCCAAGGCTGCTCAGCCAAGGAAGAAGCATTTAATTTTGCCACCTGAAACACGTTGGGTCTTGGACAGTGGGAGTATGTTGGGGTTTTCAAGAGGTGAAGGGAAGGGGATTTGGGGAAGATTGGTGGAAGTGTGCAAAGTTTTAGGGAGACAGTAAGAGGGTGGCTGAGTTCTCTTCTTAAGCCTATCTCCCTCCCCAGCACTGCCTCCTTCCCTATCTCGTGGTGCATGATGTTGCTTCCTCCTCATATTCCCCAGCAGCACCCACTGCACACAGTGCTTTCTCAGTTTGGGACCCTGGTTTTGTCCCTGTGCCCAGCTTTGGTGGGATGCAGCTCAGGTCCAGAGGTCGTACTAAGCTAGGACAGTATGAAGGGACAGTGGGATGCTTGATCCTGAACCTCACTGCTTTGAAGCCTTGCATTGCTGTGACCTAGGGTAACAGAGAGAAACTTGAAGGAGTTAAGGACCAGGAGACTGTTTCTGTTTTCAGTGCTTTCCTTGTGGCTGTGGGAGGTGTTTCAGTAGCTGTGAGGGATGAACCAACCAGCACAGGAAGATGAACTTGAAGATGAACCCTTCTTCTGTCCCAGGATGTGCAGTCCATCTGCACATAGGATGGTATTTACAGAAGGAAGCTATAGATTAGATACATATATCTCATACTAGGAAAGGCTGGGACACTGGTCTCTGTTTAGCCTGGAGAAGACTGAGAGGGAATTGTATAAGTGCTTACCAATATCTAAAGAGCAGATGTTGAGAGGATGGGATCAGACTCTTTTCAGTGGTGCCCAGCAACAGGACAAAGGGCAATGGGAACAAACTGGAACACAGGAAGTTCAATCTGAATGCCATAAAAAATGATCAGAGGGCTGGAACACCTTTCCTTTGAACAAACGCAGAAAGAGTTGGGGTTGTTCAGCCTGGAGAAGAGAGGACTCTGGGTAGATCTTATTGTGGGCTTTCAGTGCTTAAAGGGGACCTATAAGAAAGATGGGAGGGACAATTTAACAGGGTCTGTTGTGACAGGCCAAGAGGTGATGGTTTTAAACTAAAATGGGTAGATTTAGACTAGATACAAGGAAGACATTTTTACACTGAGGGTGGTGAGACACAGGTCCAGATTGCCCAGAGAGGTGGTAGAAGCCCCACCCCTGGAGACATTCCAGGTCAGGGTGGATAGGGCTCTGAGCACCCTACTCTAGTTGCAGATGTCCCTGCTCCCTGCAGGGGGGTTGGACTAAATGACCTTTAAAGGTTGCTTCCAACCCAAACCTTTCTATGATTCTATGAACATGAAGAAAATCTTCTTTCCTTTGAGTCTGCCAGGGCACTAGAAGAAGCTGCAGAGGAAGGCTGTGAAGTCTCCTGTCTGTTGAGATCCAAAACCTGTCTGGACGCAATCCTACTCTGGGTGAGCCTGCTTTGGCAGGGAGGTTGGGCAAGGTGATCTCTAGTGGTCCCTTCTGATCCCTGCCATTCTGTGATTCTCTGAGGTCACGCCAGTCCTGTACTGGTGAATGGTTCAGCACTGAGGGAAGTACATTTTGTCCCCAAACTTTCTATTTCGACAGCTCTCTTGTGATAACGTTCTGTCTGAGAGAAAATCACTCACCTCACCTCTTTAAACAGCTTGAGTCTTGCTCTTCTAGTGGTGTAATTCCTAGGCCCTCTGTTTTTATGCAAAAGCTCCTCTCTTGCTGAGATTTCCACAGTTGCCTCTGTGCCATTCAAGCAGTGCCTGTTTCCTTGTATCTATTCAGGGCTGGCTAATTGCGTGGTGACCCAAAAGCACAGAGCACAAGCAGTGCTGGAGGAATTTGGTGTCGAGTGCTGTTGTGCCTTGCCTACATCAGGACTGCTTCCTCCAGATGCAGCTTGCCCCCCTGATAAGCAGGCACACACCAATAAGCTTGGGTCTGATAAAAACTGACCTGCAGCTTGATGGCTTTGCTTCCTCTGAGATTTGCAAATGCTTTTTGATTTCCTGTCATTCTCTCCCCTGTTATTTAGGCTGGTTGCAAATAGCTGCTCTCTGTACTGCTGGGAGAAGATCTGAGCACTGTGTGGTGCGGCCAGGGTTTCTTGAAACCCTGTTTCTGCCCATTCACAGTTTTCTGTGTCACTTGTAAGCCTTGTAAGGACATATGCACCAGCATTGACTCCTTGGTGTGGGAAGGAAAGCCAGTGCTGGAGGCCTTCAGTAAGAGTAGGTTAGACACACATCTGTAGGAACAGATTGCTCTAAGCCTGTCTTGGAGTAGGACGGGCTGGAGTTGGTTGCTCTGACAGCTCCTCCTTGTCGTAGCACACGCTCAGACCAACAGGAGGCCATACTGCCTGTGTGCAGCTTGCCAGGGTGTGAGCAGCATTGCCTGTGCCCTGCAGCCATTTTGCTATGCAGATGTGTGACTCATAACTATAAATCAACATCTACTGAAGAGAATACTGACATGCGTTGACAAAAGGAGGCTCTCCTGCCCCTTCCACCTGCTCCTTCCCCACCACACTTCCCTGCCCTGCCCCTGTGCTGGGAGACCCATCATCAGGAAGACAGACTCTCAGGATCCCTTCTTTCTCCACTGTCTCACATCAGGATATGTCCCAGTCTAGCATTGTCTGAGGTAAAATAAGGGGACTGTTTTGTCCTGGAAAACTGTTCTTTGGGAAAGACGATGGTTCATTTGCCAGGATGATCCACTTCTTCTTGGGCAGAACTGAAGCCTTTGGATGTTTATCTGGAGACCCTGGACATATCCACTGTGCACAGGAGAGTGGCTCTAAGACACAAATCCAGATGTCCACGAGTGTCCACCACAGATACAATGAGTTCTGAATCCTGGACAGAGATGTAGCAACCTTAGGCACTAGCACTGTTTGGAGAGCTAACCTGAACAAGCCAGCAGCAGACCTAAAGGGCTTAAATCTTCTCTCCTTATATCAGTCTTCCTGTTTTTTTGAGAAATATCTTCTGGGTTGCGTCAGACTATGTAAAGGGAGAGGAGAACTCTATGTAATGGCAGGATTGTTGAACCCCAAGGTCAAAGAGATGGGTTTATTTTTTTCTTTTCACTGTTCCTAGCCATATGTCCTCAACCTTATCTTTGTTGTGTAATGTCACTTTCTGTGATGGCTGTCTTTGTCAATTGGTGGAGAGGAAACAGCATATTTACAAGTTATTTTCAGCCAAAGTAAATTCTCAGTTGTCAGGATGAAGTGTGTTAGTACATTAAATGGAATCACTAGCAACCTGAGTAGGAAAAAGTCCCATTTTAAGAAAATACAATAGTACTTATAAATTATTTCTAAAGTGCAAGTCTCATTCTGTGAGATGCTGTGTGCTGTCAGGAGGACACTGACAAAGCAAGGAGGAATGGCTTTGACCTTCTAGTTTCCTTTTTGAAGATCTGCATAACAAAAAGCATTGCCCATGTTTGAAAGTGATGCAAGACTGCTCCATTTTGAAATACTAGGGGGCTGGAAAAATTGCTGGAGGGATTTGGTTTTGTGATGGTAGTCAAATCACTGATCTAATGCCCCTCCCTAGACATCAGTCAGGTGTGTGCCCATTGCATTTGCTGTCTGGGTATTCAAGAGTAACTGAAATCTGAATTTGGCCAAACAAAATGAGTTTTAGTGGAGCCTTATTTTACTCCTTCCAATGAGTAAAATTTCTCCACACCAGCACAGTTAGGTTGCTACGAGAACCGTTTTGTCTTCAGGCTTTGCATCCTCTTCCTTGTGAATGGGTTGTGTCTGTACATTGGTGCTCACCACCCTAGAGCTCCCCAAGCCCCAGCAGCCTGGGCTTTGCTCCTCTGCAGTCCAATGAACCCATCACTGCCTGTGCTGGGAAATGCCTAACACACGTGCAGGAGCCCTGCTTCACATCTTCAAAGTACTTACATTTTGGTTAAATCTGCAATTGCCTGAATATGCCTGTCCAGCTTGCACAGCTCCTCTTTGAGCTGGAGCCTCTGCTTTCTCCAGAACTGTGGCAGCTGAGGAGTGGGCACAGCATACCCAGCCTCACGTTCTGCTTGGCTCACCTTTCCTCCCTGTTTCTTTCTTTAGCCATCCTATGATTTCATTTCTATGCACTTGACTTAAATCCCTTCCAGAAAAGTGAGGAGATCCTGAGAAATCACCTTTTTTTTTTTTTTTTTCCTAATTGTCAACCCTGTAGCAAAGGCAGAGTGCCACC
>JANHGN010010814.1:0-14490 GCA_024605025.1 Megaceryle maxima
TTCTTGAAAGAAAAAATGACACGTCCAAAAAAAAAAAAAAAAACAAAAAACAAAACCAAACAAACCAAAAACACCCACAAAACCCACCAAACCAAAAAACTCCCAACAAATATACCCAAATTAACAAAACCAAAGCCAAACCAGGAAATGCCTGTTCTGGGTGCCCACCTTGGCACTTCTAACAGTCTGCTTTGGATTTTGGGGTGAATTCCCTGGACAAGGCAAAAGTTGAGGGGCAGGCAGGATGATACTTTTTTTCCCCACTAGCACCAACTGGATCAGGATGTAATGCTGAGCATAGGGCAGAGCAGAGTAGGATGTGGCTGTCTGTGATGTTGGGTCAGTCTGCTTTATGTTTGGTGGCACATTTAGCAGAGAGGTTGGGGGCTGTGTGAACTTTGCAAATTCATCAGAAAGCTCTTGAGCATCGGAATTGGCTGAGAGACTGGCAGGCAGGACTTTTGGAATTAAAAGCAAGCTCTGTTCACAAAGCTGTGGCCTTTCACTATTGTTCATGAATGTGTTAATGGGCATTTCTGATTCTGTGTAAGCTAATTGCATCAGGTTGGGTGAGAATTTGCCTCCAGTAGGATTGTATAGCCCCAAGTGGCTGTTGAAAGTTCATTATCTCTAATGCGAAGAAGAAGAGCTTGAAAGGCCAGCCCTTTCCATTCAGCTAATTTATTGATGTTAAGTACAGTGTGCCTTTCCAACTTATGTTGTGCTGCAAGTAACTGAAATGAAGTGAATGCAGTTTTGGACATCTCTGTTTCTACACTACACTTGTACAGATCTTATAAAATTCCATAATCGTCATCTTAAGTAAACTCAAAAATATCAGTTTACCCAATGCAGAAATCACCATAACCGATATAAATCTGAAAAGTTGCATATATCTTTTCTTATGAGGAAAACACACAATTCATGTAAGGTGGTAGAAACAAGAAAATCTCTCTAAAGAGGTGAGGGGAAACAAACAGAAAACCCAAACAATAACAACAAAAAAACCAAACACCAAACATTTTGTCCACCTGACATTGTAGCCTGGACATTAACACTCAAGTATCAGGACAGTCTAGCTCCTAAACTGGACTGTTCCCCAGAAACTACCTTTCGTCCTCACACACCTATAAATTTAGATACATAACCACCTACTACAGTTAACATGAAACAACTGAAACATTTTGTGTTCATTAAGAGCTCAAGGATAGCTTGAAAGAAAACCTGTACCTTATTTTAGGCACGTGTATCCTTATTTATCCTTTAGGCACAGTATCTTTAATTGTTAAGCTGTATCTTCGTGGTAAAATAATGGTGTGCTTTCAGCTTATACAGGTGTGTCCCTCCTAGCTGTGTTCTGGTTGGCACACATCCTGACTACCCAGTAGAGGAGGGGTGGGCTAGCCCAAGTGAGGAATGGGCACCGTCAGGGTTGGGCTTGTTCTCTGCTGCCTGGCAGGCTGGTTTAGAAGATGTGCCTGGGGCTACAGCAGGTACGTGCTGATACCTCTGGCCAGGCGGAATGGAAGTCTTCCACTTGCCCTTCTTCCTTTCTTAAGAAGGAAGTGAGTGGCTCTCCATGAATGTGGTCACTGATGCATTTGCAGCTTTTGATAAGATTCGTAGATGTGCTGCTAATTGCAGGCTCCGGATGAGGCTTTTCTCACAGGGTGGGTATTCAGAACAGCTCTCTCCAGCGCGAATGCTTTTATGTTTCTCGTAGGTGTCACCCTTTGTCTTCCTCCTGGTCCGGGTGCCAGCAGCTACTCCTCCAGGCAGCTGCCTGCTGTCATCAGTTACACAGCTGGAACAGCTGGGGGGACCTTGGCATGGAATTGTGCCTGAATGGGACCAGGGGAGATTACCTGTGCAAAGCCTCGCTCGAGGTTGGGTTTTTGTGGCATATATTAGAATATAAAGTACTTATCTCCTCTGGTTATGGGGGACACTGCTACCTCTTTGTCACACTGGGCTGAAATTGTCCAGGAGGTTCAGCAGTCGTGGAAAAGGAAAGGGAATGGGTGTGCACACACAAGTGTCACTTAGCGAAACCCTCCTTCCCATCCCCATGACCTTAATTACTAGAGACCTTTTCTTAAAGCAAGAGCAGTTGTTTTGACTGACTGCTTTGGATATAATCTTTGAAATGATTGACTATGTTAAATCATGATAATTAAGTCTGACCATTAACCTCCCACAGAGCTGATGACAGGGATGGGGGTGATGAGGAAGTTTTTTATTTTGCTTAGTGCTATTGTTTCAGTCTGTTTGCAGAGTAAACACAGTGAGTGTGTCGGTTGATTATGGTGCAGACCATAATCTCAAACCAGAGGAGACGGGTATTTAGTTTTCAAACGTGAAAACCTGGGGTTTAGAGATAATGTGCTCTGGGGAGGCATTGGGGAGACTCTAGGTCTATGTCCCTGTGCCTTTCCAGCCATCCCAACTGTTTATTTACCGAGTGGCTGTTCCTAGAGCATTTATCCCCTTTACCTTCTCCCCAACACAATCGTATGCAGCACTCTCTTCATTGCTTTAAGATTGTTTTGACTAAATTAGCGCAGCAGAGATTGATTCCTCCCCTCCAGCATGTCTGCAGGTGAGCACAGCCCGGCTCTTAAAAGGTGTGGCTTTATAGGGCATCTCACAGGCTGCCTGTAGTGCTCATAAATCAGTTCTGGCTATCACAGGGCTGTGAGTGCTCTGAGTAACAAAAGGCAGTTATTGATTGTAAGGGAAGATTGCTACAGGAAGGAGAGCGAGCGGTATTTTGTGCATTGCAATGGGCAGCTGCCCATGCGGTGAACCAGCCCCGGTTTGACTGAAGGGGAGCTTTGTTGGGGAAAGGAGAATCCTTGCCTGGAATAATTGCCTCTGAGCCAGGGAGAACTGGCTACTCCAGAGTGGGAACAGGCCCTCAGCTACCCCTGGCACAAACAGTAGGGCTGTTCCAAGTCTGACTGGAATCTCTAACAATGGGGTATTGAAAAGGCAGCAGACCTAGCAGCGCTCTCTGTCTTTCCTTGGGCTCTGAACTTGGCTTCACTTGCTGAAGCAAACCTGTAACAATACAGATGTATATGTGGAAACAGGAAAGACAAAAATCTGTAGAAGAGACAGCCAAAGGCCAGGCAGAAGGGTCTTCAGAAAAGAAAGGAAGCTTCTAAAAATCCAAATAGTTAAGATGACAGGAAAAGATAATCTGAACTGTAATTGCTGGCTGTATTTTGTGATACGAAGCTACAAAATGCTCTCTTCCCCCACAGAGCTCATAAAACTGTGCTCTGTGTAGCAGGTGGATTATTTTGTTTCTCATTAAATAAAGAAATTTGTAAACAGTGCTTTGTACCATGGAGATGATAATCTCCACCATCTCCCTCTTCCTTAAACCCCAACGCATGCGCTTTGCAGGCTGCACTGGGGCAGCGGCAGAGCCCCAGGTGAAGCCCCAGCCTGCTGGTCACTGCAGCATGGGGGCCAGGCAAGATACCCTCCCAGCATCCAACAGCATTTACCTTATGTGTTCAGTTGTCCTTTTATCGAGTCCTATATCTGAAATCAAATCAAAGGCTCAGTTGTGCACCGTTTGAGCGCTGCTCTCTGTGCAGCAGCGGCGTTTGGTTGGGTTAGGTCTGTGAAGCTGGCACTGCTGCAGGTAGAGGAGAGTGAATAATGAGCAGTGTTTCTGTGGAAGATAGCCAGAAATGTTTTATGAAGGTCACCAGGAATAACCCCTGGTTTTGCCAGTCAAGCCTGGACAGACAGTTATTCCACCATCTTCGCAGCTTTCAGAGTTGTGAGGTGTCATGCGTTGAAAGTTTCATCGTCATCCTTGTATCCCGAGCCACAATTCCTGACAGTGCTCTTGCCACAGGCACTATGCAGCACACTCCTGGCTCCACTATTTCCCTGACTAATCTGTTTGCCTACTATCTTGTGTAATTGGAATGCAACCTTTTAAAATGTTTTGGTTTGTTTTGCTTAGCTCTTTTATTTGTAAGTTTATTGAACATTTTACAGAAGCAGGTACTATTATCTACATTTTTATTTCCATTATACTGGAAATTCCAGCCATAGCTGTGGTGCATCAACTTCTCTCATGATATACACAGACACTGGTCAGTTTGTACCACTTTCAGGCTGGAGAAAGCTGCTCTGCTGCAAATCCCACTTACTAATGGTCTTGTGTGTATTAGCATGGGTCTGTAACTAGATGTGGTAAGTGATAAGTGTGAATTGAGATCAAATATGTGGGTGACTTCTGCTTCATCCACTGGACCCATTGCTCATGTCCTGTTACAGAAAACTTCTCTGAAATTACAAATTGCATTCCAAAAGCAGAGGATAGCTCAATTACAAAATGTACCCAGTTATGAAATACTGAACTATGCTTGGTTTAGGTGAACACTAGGTTAGTATTAGATACTTCTTGGTTTTCATTTATGTCTTCTTATTATAGCTGATTTCAGATAAATGCATTTTTTCCCCTAATCAAGTGTACAACTAGCAAAAATACTGGGGCAAAGTGTTCTTATATCGTTACTTCCTTTGTATCAAAATAGTTTTAAATTATTTTGATAGCTCTACCTGTATATTAGTGAAAGTACCTTTGAATTATTGTCACAAGATTTTAATTTTTAGGGGTTTTTTTTGGGTTAAGTACTGAAGATACCTAATGCTGATAAATATTTACATCACCAAGTTTAAGATAGAGATGCTTGCATAAGATAATCATCTCACTTTCATTGAGCTACATGATGTTCTTAAACATGCCTTGTGAATAATGTATGGATCCATAAAAAACCAGATCACCATTTTATTCTTCCTGTCTATGCAGTAACAAGCGACTCGTGGCCTTAGTGCCAAATGACACTTCATTCAACACCAGACGAGCCTACACCAGTGAAGATGAAGCCTGGAAGTCGTATTTGGAGAATCCCCTAACAGCAGCTACCAAGGCTATGATGAGCATAAATGGTGATGAGGACAGTGCTGCTGCTCTTGGCCTATTGTATGACTATTATAAAGTAGGTAACTCCATTGTAATTCCTCCCGCCTGCACTAGAAGGGGACTGCTCTAAGAGGCATCAAAAAAGCCAGTTTTCAAAGGCAGAAGTCACTGCATCAAGTTCCCTCTCTGATACTTGCATCAAGCACCCTTTCTGTTTTAGGAAGCCTGTTTGAGGTTTTGGTTTTGTTTGGTTTTTTGGTTTGGTTGGGGTTTTTTTGTTTGTTTGTTTGTTTTTGATGAATTTAGTTCTGAAGAGATAAAATCAGTATTCCCATGTTAAATTTGCAACCATAATTTCTTTTTGAGCATAGCATTCTTCCCTTGCAAGAGCATTGGATGAATTAGCCCCCTTTTTATTTCTGCAGTTTTCTTTCAAAAGTGGAGGTCTTGTCCACTTGTCTGCTTTTCTGGTTCATTCCACACGTTTTAGTTTATTCTTCAACTAGAGTATCTTTCATCTGACAGTTTCCCATGTTGTTTTTGTTTGTATAATGACTGCAGTAGTAGTTTGTATACAGCGAGGTCTAAGCCCTTGCACTGGAAGTTTGTAGTCTAAATAGAAAAGCAGATGACAGAAATGGAGCTGGACATAGAGATCTAAGTCAATTTACAAGGGAAATACTGCCACAGTTTCAGTTTGTCAGGTTCTCAGACCAAGGCTTTACCTACTATTTTGAAACCACCTTTCTTTTTCATGTGTTTTGTAGTGTTTAGAGCTATGCCTGAGATTTCAACTGAAATCAAAGGAGAGTCCTACAGGGGCGACGCTCTGTCTAATGCAGAAATGTCACCCTGAAGCCCAGGCTGATTCTGCAAATGACTACCAAGCACTAAAATATGAAATTGTTGATTTTGTGCAACTGTCTCAGCA
This sequence comes from Megaceryle maxima, assembly GCA_024605025.1. Taxonomy (NCBI): domain Eukaryota; kingdom Metazoa; phylum Chordata; class Aves; order Coraciiformes; family Cerylidae; genus Megaceryle; species Megaceryle maxima. The sequence continues at coordinate 5,883 of JANHGN010010814.1, forward strand.
TTTCTATATCTTCATTGGCAGATGCTCTCCTGTGAAAGCCAACTAAATAATGCCAACTCCTCTTGTAATTCATGAAGAAGTATCAGGAATGGAAATGTAAAAATAAACCTTTTTGATTCAAGTATTTATTATTATAAATGCTTTTAGAGAATGGGCTGCTCTTTTTATTCTGTGCTATGATCATTGCATGAGTGTTCAGGAGAAGGGGTTGTAGGCCAGATGCCATATTCCGACCTTATGGTTAAATACTCTTTTAATTTCTTTATTGATTGTATTTCAAGAGATGTTCCTTGCTTTTTCATGTTGTTGTCAGTAGAAAAAAAGCTCTTCCCAATGAGAAAGAAGAAAGCTCCTTTTCTCTACTTGACAGAGTTACCACAGTGCCAAAGTCTGTGAAGTTAAAGCAGATTCATAAGATTAAGGATGTGTGTGAGCATCTGGAGTGTTGGCTTCTGTATTAGTAATGTCTTTGTACTTAGCAGTTCATTAATCTGCTAGATTTTTAAAATAAAACCAGAAAACAGCCCTTTTCCTTCTCAAACTATGTTCTAAGAGACACGTCTGTTCCTTCTTCCAGGCAGTTACAAAAGACTTGGAGTTCAGATGGAATAAGATGTGTTAAGCTCAAAGCCATTTCCAGCATTCAGTCATAACTATTTCTGTCTTAAACTGGGAGAAAAGGATAACTCATGTTGATGCTGTCAAACAGGAACTTAAAACCTAATTTAAACCTCTGTGCTGTAATGTGGAAGTGTAGAGGAGGACTTGCAGTGCACCAGAGTCTCCTGAATTGCCCTTATTTACCATCTGGCTCATTTGTTTAGACATGATGGGTAATTTTTTAAAGTACTTTTTTTCCAGGCAATAGGAATTATTTGAACTTAACTTTTTTTTTTTTTTTTTTTTTCCCTCTTTTAGAGATATTTACCTAAACATAGACCCTCATTCAGGCATAAATATATGATCTTAACAGGGAAATCAACACGTGGAAGCTGTCACTTGGATTCCACTTCTACAATATATGAAAGAGGATTTTTAACCATCAGGATGCTTAATAGGGAGAGAGGATATCCCTAAGAGAAGGAAAGGCTCTGGCTAGAGCTGTCTGACTTTGCTGCTGTCTTGCAGATAGAGCTGATGTCAGCCATGGCTACTGTAGTGTGCTGGAGTATTGCTTTTCCTCTAAATTTCTATATTTTCTTGGTATTTCTTTAAAGTATTTAAAGATAAAGACACAGCTGTAGCCCATTCTTAGGTCTATTGCTCTTTAATCCCAAGTTAACTGCTGTGATGGGGTGGATATACCTGCTTTTGTAAAAGATAGAAGTTTTAGCTCCCAAATTGCTGCTTCAGCAACAAAAGAAAAATACGGTCATGGCGGCAACTCTGCCCTTGATGATTTCATATCTATGCTGGTGTCAGGAAACCAGTATGTGGGAAGACAAATCTTTTAAGTCATTTGGTGTCAATTCTGAGTCTTGCTGAGGAGCCAGATTTGACTGGATTTTTACTTCTCGTGGCTGTTGATGCACTCAGCAAAGCAGAAGCCAGTGTTCTCTGATGACGTGCCAGCATGCCCCAACCTGTCCTCATGCTAGGAAAGGGAAGGATCTACAACCTTCCCTTAGGTATGAGTCCTGCACCCTCCAGACTGCTCAGTAACAGGACTTAGCTGGTGCTCGTGGTTTAATTGAAGACCCTTTTTCCCCTGCACTAAAAGGCTCTTGAGGTGGAGCATATGAAAGCATCATGTCTTCCTTCTCATCTCTTATTATTCAGTGAAACTTGTGTGTGTGTTTAGGAATATAAGCTTTGATTTTGAGATAGCTTGGCCTAGCTTGATATTCCAAAGATAAGGACATAGAGAAGAGTGCTTTGCTCCAGACTGGTTTGCCCACAAACTAGAAAAGAAAACAATCTCTACTCTTTTCCCTCCTGGAATTTTTCTGTTCACAATCAGTCTCCAAAAGAAAAATGGCTCCTGGCATCTGTGAACTAGACAACACTGATAGGGTTACATTTTTCTAGTTGCTGCAGTAGAGCAGTCTGAAACTGCAGATACCTGACAGTTGCATTTACCTGACCCCATGCCTGGTGTTGTTCTCAGGTTCCCAGAGATAAAAGGCTGTTGTCTGTTAACAAAGTGAGTGATAATCAAGAAGACCAAGATAAAAGGTACAGTATTATTTAAAATCGTACACCCAGCTACTAACAGTGTTGATCTGTTTAGAACTGAAGGAGCTCTGATAGCCTGAGGGTTTATGGTTTTCTTCCAAAAGATAAAAGAATGAAGACTGTTTTGGGAAGCAAACTTTACTCCTTTTTACCTTTAATTTATCAGAAAAATTGAACAGTATTATTAAATATGCAATTTGCAAAGTAGCAGAAAGTCTTGTGTTTTGTTTGTGGTTCACTGCGTTGTTTCGCTGCTGCTGAGATTAGTAGAATCAGATTATACTGACAGTTGGCTGTTGGCTGCTTTTCTTTCAGTCTTTTTCTTCTAGAACATAAAGTGGGTAGTTTAGCCTCAGTAACCTGATTTATATGGTTTTATTTAACATATCTTAGGGTCTGCTCAGAAGCAAATAAAGTAACTCTTAAAATCATTCACTCAAGATGTTTTTCTTACTCCTCTCAGATTTCAGCCTTCCTCTGAGGCTAAAAACAACTTGGAAGAGTACGAGGAAGCTGACTCCTACCTTTATTAAGGCTTCTGGATGAGAGAGTGTATATTTATGTAGAAAGAATGAAGTTTTTACATGTAAGAAGGTATCTCAGTGTAAAATTATAGTGGAGAGAAGCTACACAAGATTTGTTTCCATGTAGCTGATTTGGGACAGCCTTAGATGGTCTCCACTAGCTGTGTAAGGTGGGAGTTTAAATAGGTAGTTGTATAAATTCACTGTTTCAAAACAGAATATGAAACTTATTTTGAGGGACAGTTTTTCTGCTGCAAATGCCAGAGAAACTCCTAAATGGAATTTGTTTGACAAAACTGGCCCTCAGTGGAAATCCAAGAGAGGAACTGTAATGTCAGAACATATCTCATGGCTTGAAAACAAAGCAGTGTGTTACATATACTCAAAGTTTTAAGAGTTAACAATTTTTATGTCAGTGCAACTACTATCAGCAATCAGATTACTTTCAACAGCAACAGCGGGTAGACGTGGGAAGGCTGCTGGAGGTTACCTTGCAGCTGCGATAGTTACTGATCTACTCTGATAAAATGGGATTCCTGAGCTTGCTGTTTCAGAAGAGCATTGGTACCAGAGTTACACAGACAGTAGTGTCCTGTCAGCAGCCTGGAAGAGCATGCATCAGCATATGAATTTTGCTGTTGATATTCTTCCTATTTCCCATGCAAATGATGTACCGTGAGTTAATCTGTACCTCTCCTTACTCTTTATGCTTATTTTGTGCCTAAAGGCTGTTGAACTGGTGGACTGATTTTGCATCCAAACTATAAGCCACCTCAGATACCCAGAATTTCTTGTAACAAGTCATAGTGATTATAGGTCAACTGAAATGCATTCTCTTTCCCTAGCTGTTACAGAGCTCTGCACCTCTCTCTGCTTGACTCAGACGTGTTTTGCCTAGTACTTGTTAACGTACTGCTTCTTATGGCAATGGTTTATTACAGTTGAAAAATCTCCTTCCCTGCCATCTAAGATCATTAAACTATTTAAGGAGGAGATTTATTCTATCAGGACAGCTCATAACATTTTTTGGTGTTTTATCTCACAGAAATTGTCTTAATACTGCGGAAACTCAGAGCAATTTAAGTGGGGGAGAGAACCGTGTGCAAGTCCTGAAGACAGTGCCGGTTAACCTTTCCTTGAACCAAGATCCTTTGGAGTCATCCAAAAGGGAATACAACACAAACGTGTCAGGGAGCTCGACTCCCATCACAGGGACTGGAGTGACTGTGGTTAAAGCAGAGGAATTCACCCCTGTGTTTATGACCCCCCAAGCACACTATGCAAGAGGAGAAAATGAGGAGCATCGAGGGGTTATCTTTGAACCATATGAAGTGTCCAACATCGCTCCCCACACAAATTATCTCAAAGATGACCAGCGCAGTACCCCAGACAGCACGTACAGCGACACCTTCAAAGAAGGAGGAACAGAAGTAAGTTTTTAACTTCAAATTAGCATCTAAGAACTCAATAAAAAGCAGTAAACAAGTTAAGGAGGTTTGAGCTTGCAAACAAGATAAGGAAATTTGAGCTGTCTGCAAGAGCCATTAGAAGAACACTGATGCTTGTTTGAACAAATTCATCTCTGCTCCTTGGCATGTTCCTGTCAGCCTGTGCTCTAATTATAAGGGAGCATCATGAGGTGTTTCAGAAGACAGTTTTAAAGTTTTGTTTTATTGGAAATTCTGAGAATAATAGATGCTGATCTTTTGTCTTCTGGGATGCTGTGTTAAGTAGGGGGTAGTTGCCATTCTGAAAGATTTGTTTCTGTTAAACAGATCTGCCTTCAGAACTATTTGTAGCAGTAAGAAATAGCAGCTACTTTGCAAAATGTGGGAAATCCTTAATGTTCTTTGTAAAATTTGGGAAATTCTTAATGTTCTTCTGAAAGTGCAAATGAGCAGTGTCAGCCTCCGCTGCTAGATAAAGACAAGTAATTTATTCAAAAGCTGTCTGTTGCACTAAGCTCTACTCGGGCATGTGGGTGAGTGAAAAAAAGTAGTAGAATTAGGTGGCTAGAGGGGAATGGAGAAGTTAGAAGGCAGGGAGAGACTCGGGTGTGTGCGTACGTGGGGGAATGATGAGGAGAAGAGAGACAAGGAGCACCATGCATATTTTGCAGTTATGCTGAGGCAAGGTAATTAGCTTTAATATGGTGAGTACCTTCTGTCTGCTTTTGCCTGCTGCAGAGTGATGCAAACAAGCCAGAAATGTAGAGAGGTAAAAAATATTTAAAGCTGACAATAGCTCTGCAAATAATTAGAGATATTGTGTGGTAAAAATCTCCTCAGATTTTTCTTCTCCGAGTATGTGAAATTGTAAACGTAACAAAAGTACAAGGCAAGCTACATTAAGGCTGAGTTATTCTGACTGAATATGTAAGAAAATCACTGTATGTGTATTATAAAAAAGTAAATTGTCTCTGCACAAGCATCATAGATCAGGATGTCTAGAGGTGAAATCCATTTTCAAATATAGAACACATTTAGGTCGACTGAATAATTAATGAAGAAATGTGAAAAATCAGTAAGATCAAACCTTGGATTAGAAACATTATGTTATCAAATCACATCATTTTAGCTATTTTTCTATGTTAATGGCTCTGTATGGGAGCCCAGTGGTACCGCACCCAGTGCTTTCCCTGGGGTGCTGTAGCTGAGTGATTCCATTACATTGGTTTGTTCTGGGACGCGCCGCTGGGCGCTACCCCAGTGGCCACTCTGCACTGTGCAAAGTGCTATTGAATGTGCAAAGTTGTTTAATTTGGAGATAAAAAGGGAATTTATATCTCTTTGTTGGCCTTGCATCCCCAGCTCCATGAAGCGGTAATTTTTGTTAACATGGTAATATTTTGCACGTCAAACTGCATGTTATGTAATTTTCTTGCAAAGGTAATCTTTTGTTACATGTTTTGTAGAATGCTTGGTTAGTTATTACAAGGTATGATACTTGTCATCTAGGCTTTCTCTTCAGTCTGTGGTGGAAGAGGCAGTTCAAATCTCACTGCTGAAAGTGGGTGGAATGGTTTGCCAGATGTACCCACTCATCTCCCTCTTCTACCTCCCCTATTAACTATTCAGGGAGACCGAACAACTAACTTTAACTAAGTCCCCACCTGTAGCTGGTAGGTGAGGTATGTGCCACACACCTTAACCCAAAACACCTCCGTGTGTGGCATGAGAGGAGGAAGAGCTTTCCCACCCTGCTGCAGCCTCACTCAGCACTTAGCCCGTCCCTTCGTTTTTTCTCAGCTGCCCAAATCCCAGGGTGTACTTCGGCCCTGTGGCTCTCTGACTGCTCCAGCCACGTGCTGCTGCATGGGGGCAGCTGTATGAAGCAGGTGTAGGGAGAACATAAAGTAAAATGTCAAAACACACCACCAATAGAGAAACGTGTGCTAAATGAGCGTTTAAAGTAGGAATAAGGTTTTCTTACTCATTTTCCTATTCACTTGGTGAGAATGGCTGGGTGTGGCTGCAGTAGATTTGCTGTGATACCTGCTCAATTTTTAACCATGTTATGAATATGTATTTAGAAGTTGTTTCAAAATATTTATCGAGGGACTTAGTTGTGTTATGCCAAAGCAGTGCTTTTTTAGAGATCCCTGTGGTACTGGATGCAAACATATTCACTGTGTTCTTCAGGTACAATTTTAACAATAAATACACCTTTCTCATCTCTTTTATATTCTTATTTAGCTGTGATTAATTTATTAGTCCTTTATAGTATAGACAAAATTTTTGAGGATAGGTAAATAAATTGAACATTTTTGCCAGTCAGCCTCTAGCCTTCATATAAAATATGACTGGTCTGTTAATACGGGGCCATCTTTGTTGTAATACTCCTCAGATGTTAGTTTTCTTTGAGTATAGTTTTCTTTGAGTATTTAGCTTATCTGTTCTACTGCTCATGGATCCTTGACTTTTGTTCTTCAGGAAATATTCCTAACTGGTACCTAATATCTTTGCACTTAACTAGTATCTGCCTGGATATTTGTTGCAGCACAGTTGTGCATCAGCTAAAATTAAAAACTGTTTTCAAATTTGACCCTTCTGGAAACAAAACAGCTAACTGGTGATCATAAAAGAAGTTCTGGACATTAAATGTAGTGATCCATCAGTGAATCAGAGAGACATCAGCAAAACCACATTTCAGGTAAAACACAAGCCAAGAAGCAGCAGCAAGGCTTACATAGCGGTACGAATGGGCTTATTTGCTCAGCAAAACAGAGTACAAATCATTGTGCAAAAAGATTTTTTTTTTTTTTTTTTTTTGTGTAGGGGTTGTTTAGGTTTTTTTTCTGTGGTGTTTTTTTTGGTTTGGTTTGGTTTGGTTTTTTTTTTGTTTGTTTTGTTTTGTTAGATGTCTTTTCATTTTTTAATGAGTGACTGCAGATCTCTCTTCTTCTGGTGAAATGCACATTTCACTCAAACAGAATTGTATACTGAAGGTAAAATACTTTTTTGGCCTGTGTCACCACTCCCAAACAGACAGTATAGTAATCTAAATTTTTGCCAGCATTTCATTGTAGGCCTTCAGGATGGGTGACCACACATGGTTTTAAATAAGGCAAAATAAAGCAAAAAGTGAAGTCTGTAGGAAAACTATTATTTAATTTGAAAATCTGCATTCTTGAGATAGGGTACATTTTTGCAGGCTTGTTTTAGAATATATTAAGGTATAGGCAAAGGGTTTAATAAGGCAGAAGATGTTTTTTAGCTACACTGCTGTAGCAATTAGATTATCATAAACTCTGAAAGCTTGACATAAGTGAATTATCTCTGCCAGTTATAGTGTAAAGACCATGTAGGGTCCACTGCAGTTTTTAGGGATTATGAGTTTTAAAATGTTGATGGTTTCTTCTGAGGCATCTTCAAATAAATATAATTTTACATCTGTTAGTATTTGCCTTTTAATTGTATCAAACTGTTAATTGTTTTTTATTTTTCAGAAGTATCGCAGTGTGTCAGTGGGGGCTGAAGAATATATTTATGAGCAAACAAGGTATGGCATAAGCTTTGAAATGTGTTGACTGGCATCATGTAGGAACATATCAAGGAGAGACTGCCTGTGCTTCTCATCCTTCCTTTCATCACCCTGGGGCACCTGCAGGACTCCTTGACACTGCCCAGAATCACTCTCGCTTTCTTCTCCTGTGCATGTTTGGTTTCATACCTGACCAATTTATATCTTCATCTATTATCTTCCCTCAGCATTGTTTTATGGTACCAACTTCTCTGAATTCTCCTGGAGAGGGATTAAAAACTGTTAAGAGAGGTCCCCCGGGTAACAGGGACAGCTTTGGCAGGCAGGTCATGGAAAATCTCCACCCTTCAGGCTGGCAGGATGCACAAGTCAGATGTCCAGGATGGTTGAACTGGCTCTACCAATATTATAGAATTCCTATATTTATTTTTCCTTTCTTTTTTTTTTCCTAGTTACTCCTAGTAGGTTTTCTGGGAAATCTTCTGTCTTTTTACATTGCTTGTTGTAATACTTCATATGTAGCTATAAAATAATACATATGAAGTTTCTATTGCAAACTGTGTAAAAAACACAAACAAACAAACAAGTAAACATTTCAAAAATGGAATTTTAGAAGGAATAGTGTCCTCCCTAAGCACAGAAAAAGAGTAAACACTGCAGAGTCACTTTAACTAATAAAGACTATGATCAGTCAAGTTTCATTTTGTGCTTGTGAATAGTTCTGTTTCTATCTGAGAGATGTCTTGCACTTGAGAAGCAGGAACATGCCTACCTGTTTTTCCTGGAGTAGGCACATGACTGCTTCTGTAGTGGAGGTTCCTTACAGCTTGATCTTTTTTTTGAGGAATATGAAAACAATCATTTAACTGTGGTGAGCTCAGAACAAAGTCATTAGATAGGCAGCACATATGAAATAGATGTTTAGC
>JANHGN010010815.1:0-69911 GCA_024605025.1 Megaceryle maxima
GTTATGCCTTTATTATCTTGTTGCTGTTGTTGCTGTTGTTAAGCTTGAAAGGCCGAGGCTGTAAAAAGAGGCACTGGAAATTGAATGCCTGGGAAGAGGTTAGGTTCAGTTAATTGAAAATGGCAAAGCCCAATCCTTGGGAAGGCTTTCCAAAGCCCACCTTATAGTTTCCTTTTATGTTTTCTGTCTGCTGGACAGAGAGACAATGATGGAAATAAGAACTTGAAAGGGCTTGGGGAGGGTGAACTTTTCTTCCACTGCGGGTGGCCAGAGGGCATCCCAGGTGGATGGATTTATTCCCAGCCACAGAGTTCTGCTGTCCAGCTGGCCTGGCCACTGTCATTCGTCCAAGCACCCCCCTTTCATTCAACATCCATCCATCTCACCCAAGCTGTTCTTAATAGATGCCAAGGCCCCAGGGCAGGATCAGACTTACTGTCTCCAGTAGAATGCCAGCAGGACCCGAGAAGTCCCTGAGAGCCAACGCTCCCTGGATGCTTCTCAAGACCTCAGCAAACTCTTAAATTCCTCACAGGGCTGGACAGTGAACAAGATGAGGTTGCTGTCAGATGACTTTGCCCCCACGCTGTCACATCCTTATCCCCACCAGTCCCAGATGGAGGTACATCCGACAAACACAGCACCGACAACCGCGCAGGGTGTGTGTGACCCACCCCATCCTGTTATTAATACGTGAGCTTTGCCACCGCCCTCCCGCACTGCCTGCTGATTTTTCTACCATATATTGATTGCATAATTCATCCATCAACATTCTGTGATGAGGTATAAATGCTATTAATATGCTCACACTGACTGTTCTTTTTCGAATTCCAACTCTGTGAAGATAAATTGCACCCTTAATCTGAGCAGAGCTTTGAAGAGTGTATTAAAGAAGGAAAAAAAAGCAATTCTAACTGTTAATAAAAATTACTGGGGGAAAAAAAAAAGAGGCTACACCTGGTTTTGCAACAGGATCACCTGCTTTCACCTGGCTCGGCCCTGCCTTTATCTCTGCCTCAGACCTTTGCAGATGTGAGCGCGATAGGGGTGTTTTCTGAACCATTTGGACATCAGCTGTGCTCAAGAGACAGGGTCCTTTGCTGGGTTAGGGCCTCCCAACAGCCCAGAGGGAATTCTCCTGGAAAAGAAGCCAAAAAGGGCTTTAAGAATCCCACCAATCAACATCCAGAAGGTAAAGAATGGGGGAAAGAAGAACGCATCTCCACCTGGCTTGTGGCTGCTGGCACTGCTGCCCCGAAGACCAGAGCTGGACACTGAAGCTGAGAGAACAGGAAACTCAAATCACCACTGACTTCACAAATGCCTTTAGAAGCACAACTTGAGGGGCCCCGACACAGCTCAGCATTTCAGAAAGTGCCTGAGATTTCTGCTCCATGCTCATTTCCACCTGTTACTTATCTCCAGTTGAGAGGTTGCCTCTTCCTCAGCTTTTTCTGCTCCCTAAGACAAAGAAGTGCTCTCTGCCCGTAATGGACCTTTACACCTTGTGAGCTGGGGGGGGCCTCTTTCTTCTCCGTGCCCATTTTGTCCCATCTCAGCTGCTTCTATCTAACTCTGCTTCTGTTTCTAAAGGAGGATACAGAGAAAAAAATCCTAGTCCCCACCTGCCTCTGCAGTACAAACAAGACGCAGCGATGGCAAACTCTTCCCTCAAGGCTCTGCTCACTTTGTTTTACAGAGTACTGAAATGAAAGGGATACTTTTGGCTAAAAGATTTCTTCAATGATCTGATTAATTCATTTCCAACAGAGACTTTCTGTTAGCTCTTAACCTTTCCAGCTTGGGATTTGGTGTGGGTGTTTTGTGTATAAGCGAGGATGTGTTTCAGTTTAATATTCAGCGCCTGCTGCACGCTCTCCGGGTTGGATCTCGTGGCTTTTCCTCTTCATACAGAGAGGGGACCGAATGCTTCTTAAAATAAACAGAGAGGAGCTGGTAAACAAGGAGGATGAAAGCAGGAGGGCTCACCTGACGGCCCGTGCCCGCCCCGGGCAATTACCCCATTCACCCTGGTTCAGTTCACAAAATTAATTAGCAATGAACGCTGCTGGTCCATATTATTCATGAGCTAATGCGCAGGAGAAGCCACAGCTCCAAAGACAAGCGCGGCAGGTGACCAGAAGCAAGTTTCAAGCCCCCAGGGAAGGAGAGGACTCCAACTTCTTGATGCCAGCGAGATGTCTCGCAGAGCCAAGAACAGAGCTGGGACTTAGAGCACGGAGGCTTTGGGGAGGAGAGCTCACCTGCAGGGATGGCAAGGCATGAGGAGAAGCTGTGATATTGCTCTGAGGTTGCTGGAGACCTGCGTGCACCAGAGAGCAAGGGCTCTCTGGTCAGTGCCCCATGTCCGGTCTTTGTGGGCTCTGTATAGCAGCTACACCTGCACCCTGCAGGACACTTGCTCCTTGGGCCACCGTGGGTGCCCTTGGGTGCATGCAGGACAGGTGGCCACGGTGCTATCCTTCACGCCAGGTACTGCCGCCCTCAGCTGCACCCGTGCCCCTGGTGCCTTCTGCTCCTCCAAGGAGACCCGAGGGGCGACCGACACGGGGCGTGGGCACGCACCGGGCCGAGACAGATGGTCCCCCGGACCGGGTCACTGGCCGGACGTGATGGAGGCTCAGCTACCTGCAGGCAAAGGCCATCTCTCTCCTGGCTGTCACTGCCAGGCTGAGATGCAGGGAGGCCTACCGCCTCGTGCCTGTCTCCTGCAGGCTCCGAGCTGTTTCCCCTCCCGCTACCAAGACAGATTCCTCCTCTGACTGAAACATAAAGCTGCTTTGTCAGGAAAAGCAGGGACAGTGACAAACAGATGCATTAGTACGGCGGGTGAGGGCGCAGCACTCGCACAGAGCGCTGCATCTGACGACTGCAACATCTTCCCCTCGCCGCTGCTGCTCCTGTCCCTGGCTGGCTAACCACCCTGCAGCCCCTCAGTGATGGGGAGCTGATCCCCAGGCCCTGCTGAAGCGGGAGGAGATGGGGAGGCACTTAATTTCAACCCAACGTGCTATTGCCTACATGCGATGGTGATGTTGGCTCTTGCTTTCGTTCCCCGCCTCTGGATGGGAGGAATGGCACCGCTCGCTTCAGGGAAGGCAGAAGGTTCAGCTGTGGCATCTGCCAAGAGAACTCCACATCTAGTTCTCGTCTCAGAGCCTTGAACCATGGACTGCTCTGTGCCTGACCCCCTCCCCAGCCTGCTCTGGTACCATGATGGGACTGTGAAGGGCTCATGCCCAGGGCATGGTGTGTGTGAGGGGTAATTAGTGGCTCCGTTAACACCAAGGGGACTGATTTTGAGTTGCATGGACAACCCTCAACCGGGCAGGCAGCATCGCCAAGTCAACTGCTCCCTCTTTCAGCCCAGCTCAGAGCTCCCTTCCACTCAGTGCTATTTCTATGTCCAGTCTAGTACATGTGCTGCAATTAATTGCATTTAATTGGTCCAGCGTTGCCTGTTTCACTGATGGTCCACCTGTCCAGCACTTTGGAGCTGCCATGAAGGTTCCAGCACCAACTCCTTCCAGGGGACAACATCATGTACATCATTTGCTAAAGTAAGTTTGGCATTAATTAGCAGGAATCTCACTGGTACAGATGCGATGTGGGCTCATGGCTTCTTCCTCCCTGGTGGCTGGGATGGGGGGGGAGAGCCAGAGTCATAGAGCTCGTGTGACACTTCCAGGAAGGCTGAGACAAGAGGGACTGTCACCACCGGTGCCAAGCCAAGGCGTCCTCCCAGAAGGAGGTAGGGTGTGGTGTTAAACAGGCTGGGAAAGAGACAGATATCACCTGTGGTAGACACAGCAGAGGTGGGGAATGGCCAGCGCTGGGCTCTCCGCTCCCCCTGGAAACAGCCATCCCGGGACACGGTTGTTTGATATCCTCCAGAAAGTGGGTAGCAAGTGATCGAAGCACTGGTCTGAAAGCGCCTGTTCCCTTCACATCAGCTTCAGGTTCCTCATCCTTTGTGCTCGATAAACCCTTCTTGTACTGAACCTGTGCTGGCTGCATCCAAGGGTTGCATGAGTTCTCTGTAATTTTTCCAGGACCTCTCATGTCTGTAGCTCCTGGGGCCTTCCCCCCACCTTTTTTGTACAGTGGGGCAAAGCTGGCTAGCTTCCCTGACTTCCACGCCCTTCAGTAGATGATCAACAGGGGTCCTGCCATAACATCCTTCAGTACTCTGGAATTCTGCCAGGCCCCGCAGACTTGTCAACATTCAGCCTATACAGCTGATCCCTTAGCATCTTGGTGTCCAAAAGAGGAAGGTCACTGTTCCCCCACTAGTGGTCCTCCGATGTGGGGGACCAGGTGGCCTGAGGTCTATCAGCATTATTAAAGATGGAAGCAACATCTCTGTTTTTTCTTCATCCCTCTACTCGGACAACCATCCTCAACAGGTATCAGGCCAATGTTATCTTTAGACCTACTCTGGTTATTCACAAAGTGGAAACTGGCTAATGTTGTTTTATAGTTAACTAAAGAGGCTCAAACAGAGCTTTGGCCTTTCATGTCTTCTCCCTGCCTATACAAACCACTGCTCTGTCATCTTCCTGCAGAACCTCACCTCACTTTCAGAGATCTTACCATTTCTGTTTCCTCTGCAGCTCCTGGAGAAGTTCCCTCTTCATCCTGGCTGGTGTTTTCCAGCCTGGCTTATGATACCCTGGCCTTGCCAGCTCCCCTGCTTCTACAAGGTGGCTCTTAAGGACCGACTGGCCCTTGTGGACTCTTAAGCCCTCGGAAGCAGATTCCTAGAGGACTCTACGAAATAGGTCCCCAAATAGCTTAAAGTTTGCTCTCCTAAAGACCAGGGCAGCAACTCTGCTGTCCTTTTTTCTCATTACACTGACAATTTTAACTCAACCCTTTTGTTATCACCGTGACCAAGAAAGCCACCTACCATCATATCCTGCATGAGACCACCTCTATTCACAGAGAGCTGGTCTACAAGGCCATCTTGCCTAGTTGGGTCACTGAGTACCGGTGACAAGAAGTTGTCTCCTACATACTTCAGGAATTTCCCAGACCTGCTCACCACAGTAGCGTAATAGCCCCATTTAATTTCTAGGAAGTTGAAGTCTCCCACAGAGCCAAGATCTACCAACCCAGACACTTCTAGTTGCATACAGAAGAAGTCATCAGTGCCTACATCCCAGATAGGCAATCAGTAATAGACACCTACTCTATTATCTCCATTGCTCTCTATCCCTCTGCTCCTCACCCAGAGACTCTCAACCACACCATCACTGGCTGTAAAGGCAGGACAATCAAGCCTCCCTTAGGTATAGTGCAACACCTCCACCTCCCCCACGGAGCAGCCCGTAGTCCCTCATCCCAGCACTCCAACCAGGGGACTCATTCCACCAAGTCTCACTAATACCCAGGGTATCACAGCTCAGGAGCTGACCAGCGCTTCCAGTTCATCCTTTGTGCCTTGTGAGCCTCACCCCACATCCCCCTGACCCCCTTCTCTCTATCAAGCCGCTGCTCCCACTCCCCTCCCAGGCTTCCCCACAGCTGTAAACAACCCCTCACCACAAAGAGCCCCCTTTCCTCCACACAACTGCTTTCTACTCACACCCCACCCCCCCAATCCCAGCTCACCTGACCCACTATAAAGCCCAGGCACACCACCTTCCTCCAGGCCCTGGCTTTGGTATATCCCGTACACTGACACCCTGAAACCCCTGCTCCCCAGCATCCTCCCGGCCCTGCTGCCATCACCCAGGACCACGCTGCTTACCAAGGATTACAACACTTTTTATTTCCGCTCAGCCGGTTCACAGAGTACAAACACAAGACAGGACACCAACACAGACAGCCCCCCACGCCCACCAGCACCCCAAGGCTGATCTCTACTCTCTCGCTGAACACCCCAACACCACCCCTCGCCCACCCACCCAGACCCTCAGGAAACTGCCGCAGCACACCACGCAAACAGGTAGGAATTCCGTCCCTCATTTCTGTGGGTTTCTCTCCTGCCCACCAGAAAAACGCCTCTTTCCAAACATTGGCACCAGCTTGTCACCACTGCAGCACCTTGACAGGCTTCCTGCACCCCCAGGGACACGCTTGACCCTCAGCCACATACCTCAACACCACCTCTGGCTCCGGAGGGGTGACACCCCACGACCAAAGCACGCAGCTCCGGCCCATGACACCCACCTCTGGCCGAGGCCACGTGCTCAGGAGACACTGTCAGCAGCTCCCGAGAACACCCATGGCCATCCCTGCGAGGGGACCACATGTGCTCCAGCCCCTCCCGTGCTACCAACAGGGCTGCAGGCCACCCACAGTGGCCGTGACAATGGAAAGCTTGGGAAAAAGCTGCAAACCCCCCCCCCTCAAGTCCCACATCAACGCCAGAAAAGTGCCAAAAATAAAAACCCCACGTCCCACATGGATGTCGGCCAAGCATCCAGCTCTGCTGCGCTGTCACCAGCTGCACCTGCCACCATCGCATCCGAACTCTCTCCAGGTCGAGTCCCTCTCTGGCCTCCACGCAGCAGGACAGGTGGGTGGCAGCTTGGCCGTTGTGGGGATGCCGTCTCCTACCCTACAAAGACTCAGGCTGACGCGATAACAGTACTTGGTGGGGCGGCAGAGCCGCTCCTACGAGGTCAGGTCCCGCAGAGCTGCGCACAGCCACAGCTGGGCTGCCACCAGAAGGGTCGCTTGGGCGCGGTGCTCCCCTGAAGAGCTGGAGGCTGCCGACACAACAACAAAACCCACAGTGAGCTGGGGCCCCGGGCCATGCACAAGAGACACGTCGCTCCCCCCTGACACCAGGCATCTGCAAACTGCACAGTCCTGCGCGCTGCCAGGTGCCCCATCTCATCGCTGGGCCCCCCTCCCACAAGCCCTTTAGGTGGCCTGCAGCTGCCACCCATGACCTCTACTCTACCCTGCAGCTGCACCACATCACGCTATACAACGTCACCACCCTTGCAAATGACTGTCTGCCACGACTTCCAAGTCTACCATTGTCAGCCTCTCAACCACCAGGCACCTCTGTCCCCCAGGGAGGGCTCACATCCAGCTCCCTGCCCGTCACCTCCCTCCTATCTGTGACACACCACGCGTTCCAGCCCCCTTCCCCACACTGCTCACCCCCACAGCCCCTCAGCTGGGGTGCAGAAGGCCCCTGCTACTCCCACCCCGACTCCCCCTGCACCATCCCCAGTACTTGCCCCTGCAGCTCTTGCCATCTCCTTGCAGCGTCCCCGTCACACAGCTGCACAGGGGTCCATCCACTCGGCTTGTGCAGATCTGCTCGCAGCCTCCGTTGTCCTCGCACCAGTCTGATCCTGGACACGGAGGCAAGGAGGACACCTGAGCGATGCTCCCAGACCCCAAGTCCCCGGTCCTTGGCCATTTAAGACCCACACTCCCTGCTATAACAACAGGGCTCAGAATAGCAAGCCCATCACCTGCCAGGCACACCCTCATTTCACACACAGCATGGGGACAAGGCTAGGACCCAGCCAGGCTCCCATCAGCCCCCACGACCCCAGAGCAGCACCTACTCGGATGCTCAGAACCCTCCAGGGGCCTTCCAGGAAGACAAAGACGACATGGCCAGAAACAGAACACTCCACGCCATCTTGGGCTCCTGCCACCCACCCTGCCATCGCACCGTCTCCCACATGGCCACCCACACTTACGCTTCCTCCTAATGGGCCCCACTGAGAGGATCTGCTCCTTGGACTCCTCAGCGAATGCGCTGGCCATCCTCGTGTGCTGAGGGCAGTTCTACACGGGGATAAACACCACATCTGTCACTCTCAGCCCCTGCCTGGGTCCCCTCCACACTCCTCAGGCCAACCCAAATCCCAAGAGGAACCGACAACCATGTTCAGAGAGCATGGATCCCAAGGTGATCTACCCATGGTGAGGTTCTCCTCCTGGCACCTCAAGGGACACGCAACCCTCCTGGCCTCGCCTGCAGGACTACATCTCTGGCCACCTCTGTGATGCTTAGTCAGCCTGACTTTCCAAGCTCCACCAGAGCCCTGCAGAGCATGCAGCCCATCCCTCGGCACTTGCCCCACTTACTATTTTGCAGGAGTATTTCTCAGAATCACAGAGCGAGACGGCGCAGTGAAGGTGAACTTCATCATAGTCCCCGATGAACTTGAAGACGGTGACGTGGAAGCGACACGTCAATGACACCCCGTTCTCCTCTATGCCGATGGTGTTGTCCTTCATGTTTTGGCACCTGCACAAAGCACTGACATTCAGCTCAGACCTCCCCCACACAGGACGCTCCCCTGAGGGACACTACTTGCCCCTGTCCCCAGTAAGGCCCCTTGCCTCAGGTCCCTCAGCAGTTCGCCACCTCTGGAGGAGGGCGTTGCTCCCTGCCTCTGTAGCATGAGCCCTCCAACACTTCCAGCTTCATTGTATTCCTGCTTCCCAAGACACCTCCACCATAATCCACATCCTCCCATCTCCTGTGGATACCCTGACACCTTCCGCCGACATGAGAAAGGCTGTTTCCTCATCTGGGGATCCATCACACACGAGGCCTCCAGCTACCTCCATGCTAAGTGCAGTAATTCCTGTACTAACACCCTCAAGCTGCCCTGCTCTCCATTCTTTCGAGATCTAGGGCCACCATCTCACTGACCAAGAGGTCCCCTGCTCCAACTGCCACCACGGGCCCTTTAGGCACCTTCCCCAACACACACGGTGAAAACCAAGAGGGCATGCTGGGTCACTGGCCCCCCGTCACTCACCCTCCCTCGATGATGAAGTAACGCAGCTTGTCGTTGCTGTCTCGCGAGGGGGTCGCATAGCACTTGTTCAGCATCAGGATCAAGTGGTTGGAATCAGCCCCAACGACAAAGACCCCCACGTAAAGCACGTCCCGGGTGGTGAGCACCACCTCGCCCTGCCGGTAGGGGTGCTTGTAGGATGAGTTCTTGTACAGGGCCATCTTGGTCGTGAAGCTCCCTTCCTGCGTCGGCACCGTCAGGTTAATCACGCTAACAAGGACGCAAAATTATCAGCTTAGGGGAAAACTACAAGCTCCCAACTCGGCACTTGGTTTTGGACCCTCGCTCCTGCACCCATGTGACAAGAGAGGCCACGTAGCTTGCTCTGGCTCCTACCTGAGCATTGGCCGCACGACCGAATCCAGGGAGATCTTGATATCCAGCTCGTAGGCACAGGAAAACTCCACGTTGATGGTCCGGTCCCGGGTGATGATGTTGCCCGTGTTGTTCGCGCTCTCAATCCACACCGTGTTCTTGTACACTATGTGCGTGCTGTTCGACTGCAGGAGGAACATCGGGTGTCTCTCCAGATGGGCCATCTCCGTTCCCCTGCTCCTAATGGACACCTCAGCCCCTAAATGAACTACGTGACAGCGAGGGCCCGGCTGCCCCTCCGCCTCCTCTGTCCAGAAAGGGAATGGTAGGGCAGGGCTGGGAACTTCTGGGCAGCACCCTTACTCTGTAAGACTTGTCTCTGTTTTCCCTGGGTCCCACCCCAAGAAAGTACCTCCTGAGCACCGCTCACCTCTGCTCCCAGTCCCACATGCTCCATGCCCCGTCTCACCTGCACCAGGTTGCCACAGTTGCCTTTGGTGTTGTTGATCTGGAAGGAGATGAAGTCCTCTCCCTCAATGCCAGGACAGTGGCGGTCATTGACCCGCACCCCCTCACGTTCGAAGCCCAGCTGGAACAGCTTGCACTTTGAGATGGAGACCTCCATTTGGGCAGCTTTGCAGGTCACCTCCGCATCAATGATGTCATGGGTGGCTAGAGGAGAACAAGACAGCTTCAGGTCATCACAAACAGGCCTCGGCCACCAGCTAGCACAGCCCTCCTCCCCACCACCAGAAATGGGCTGGGATTGTCTTCTGCGGCACACCCTGCCCATCTGACGCCCCTGCTGTTCCAAGTGCTCCTGAGCCAGAGATGCTCATAACGTGCTCTCCAGAAAGCCTGCTCCCACACGGTCGCAAAACCCCATCCCAGCAGAGGTGCTGGTCCTCAGCACCTCCCTTCCCAAAGCCCCAGCTGTACAACAGCCCAACACGCACCCGCGCCGCGCGGCACCGACCCTGCAGCCGGGACCAGAGGACTCACTGTTCCCATAGGGTGGGGGCTCAATGCAGCCACACAGCTCCCCACCGTTGTCCAGCTCGCAGGTGCGGTTCGGGCAGTCAGCGCCCACACAGGGATCTTCCACCACTCCTGCTAAAGAGCACAAGGCAGAGCACAAAGACCATCTTTACCCTCGGACCATGGGGCAGGTGCCTCTGCCCACCACGGTCCGACTCTGCCCCTCCGGCCCCTCTCCCATCGGTTGCAGTGCCAACAAGACACGGCTCCCCTCGACCCGGACAGCCCCCAGCTCTCTTACAGCAATTCTCCTTCTCAATCCACTCGGTGCCCAGGATGCCGAAGGTGCGACACGCCTCGCCGTAAGCAGCCAGCGAGCTGCACAGCTGGACCTTCTTGTGGTTGTAGCAACCGTCCAGAAAGCAGGACTCATAAAAGGGCAGGGGGTCCAGGAGGCCGTAGCAGGGCTGGAAGAAGCCTTTCATGTCTGTCAGCTTCAGGCAGTAGCTGTCGCTCTGCAGCTCCTGGATCTGGACGTTGTCGCAGGAGGCGGCGTACTGGGAGTACTGCAGCTCGTTGCAGCTGTGGGCACCGCACACGTCACGGGGGCTCCTGTCGCAAACGGCCCCGTTCCCGGCTCCTGCCCGGCAGGGAAGGGCCGTCCGACCGCTCACCTCTTCTGCATGCCGTTGGTCTTCCAGCTCTGCGCCAGCACCACGCTGCTGACTGCCGGCTTCCCCCGCAGCGTCGCGTAGTCGTCCGTCCGGTCGCCGTTGAAGTTGCCGCAGAGGCCACACACCTTGTTCTGCAGCCGCTCCCCGATGGCAATTTTGATGACGTTGAAGCCGTTGTAGCGGATCTGGATGTCGGGGCTGGAGTCGATGACCAGGAAGCCCTCCTGGCTGAAGATCTTTGTGGAAAGCCCCGTGACAAAGGGGATGCTCACCTGGCTGCCGTTCACCTGGTGCAGAAGAGGACACGAGGCTGACATGCCTCCCATTCCCTCCGCCTACGGACGAGAGTGTGAGCTGCCCACAAACGGCTCCACAACTGCCTCCTGCTATCCCAGCTGTGAAGCAAACCACCTTGTCTTTGGCAGGGACCGGCACATCCTCCTCTTCCTCCTTCCAGACCGATGGATCCCTCTGAGTGCTGCACCTCCCTTAAATGCTCCCATAAGGCTGTGCCACAAAGGGAACCCTACTTACCTGCAGAGGCTCTAGCCTGGGGCTCATTGCTCGCCAGGAAAGGCCACAGACTGTGCCCTTCAGAGACTGAGCGACACCGCAGGGACATCCAGGCCGAGTACCATTCCACTCCATAGGACAGCTTCACCCACACCACCGAGAGGTGGACAGGAAGGCAGCTACAAACTGCCGGGTTGCGTACAGTCTCATCTCCTGCCAGCCTCTCATCTCCTGACAGCCCTTTTGTCCCAGCTAGCACCCTTCTGAAAAGCCTAGTAGATGATGGCCACATCCTTCACCCATAGACCTGCCTCGGCTGGGACACAGAGCCTTCCAGGGCTGCCCGGAGGGGACGGACGCTTCCAGTGAGACCTTACCTTGACGGTGTTCCTGTCGCTGATGAGGATCTGCTCCTCGTTGATGTAGAAGTACACAGGGGAGATGATGGTGAGGTTGGGCGAGGACCACTTGTTGAAGTTGATGATGAGCTGGAAGGAGAAGTCGGGCAGCTTCTGGCAGATGGTGGAGAGGACGAAGGCGCAGTTGGCTGGGAAGCGGAGGAAGGCCCCGTCGAAGGTGCGGAAGACCCCGCCGCCCGCTGCCAGGCAGAAGGAGCTCCTGGTGCTGAAGCAGCCGCGGACGCCGTTGCGCAGGGCGCACTCCTCGTCCGACTTGCAGTGCCGCGGGTCGCACTGGATGAGGTTGCGCCGGAAGCAGCGGCACCGGCGGGTACAGTCTCCGTTCCAGAAGAGTTGCTTGGGCTGAAAGAGGGACCCGTCACCAGCCGGCATGGGCAGGGACCCCCTGCCCTATCCTACACATGGACGCTTGGGCCATTGGGGTTTATACAGAGGAGAAGGTACAAAGAACACGCTTGGCAGCTTGCACCTACCTGGCGGCATCTCTGCCACCCATACGCATGAGGCAGCTGCACGTACCCACTGCCACCGCAACCTCCCTCGCCTCTCACGCACGCACAAGAAACACAGTTGTGCCAATTACCTCCTTGCCCTCTCTCTTGCACCCTGCCGGCCACCAACCCGCCTGCTAGGGTCCCCATGTGACAGTACCCCAGTACTGGCTCCTTTTGGGTGCAGGGCTTGGCAAAGACACCTTACGCAGAACAGCTTCACCGACACAAAACACAGCCCACTACAACACGAGCAACGCCACCAGCACAACACTGCACTGAATCGAAAGCCCAAGTGACATCCAATAGCTACAAGTAAGTAAATTTCTGATGTGTTGTGGTTTAGCTTCTGCCGGCAACAAAACACCTGCAGCCACTTGCCCACTGTTTTCCAACCCCCCCTCCACACGTCCTCCTGTGGGAGGGGAAGGAAAAGAGGGAGGAAGAAAAAAGGTGAGACCCCAGTGGTTGAATAAAACAACACAGAGAAGAAAACAACAGAAAGGACAAACAAAGGCAGTGAGAGGCTCTACCTGTGCCTGAGACGCCACTTTCCCCATTTCTAGTCGCAAGCTGAAGCTACACACTAAACAAAGTTGAAAACAGACACCCTCAGCCTGGGCCACCCCTCACCCTATATAGGGGCATGGCATCAGTAGGGTATTGACTCTCACACTGGCTGGCTCGGTTGTTTATCTTGCCTGTGGCCCCTCCCAGCTGCTTGGGCCAGTAGCTGCTGGTGACAATTAACCCCAACTCAACCCAACACAACATGAACTAGTAAACCCAACTTGCATGGAATACCTAGAAAAACATGGTCATACAGTACCAGACTTTGTCAATCATCAAAGCCAGTCTTCGTAGTCACCACCCTTTCTTCCCTCACTCCACCAGTTCCCTCCCATGCCTGCTTGACACCCGAGTCACTCTCACCCAATCACCATGTGACAATTTTGCCAGACAGAACGATTCGCTACGCAGCACACTGTGGGAGGATTTCCCTCTCCTCTCTACACCCGGTACCCCCTAGAACCATGAGAGCCCTGTGGTGCCACTGTGACATCCCTACCACCACTGATAACCATGGTGTCCACCTCCAGTTTGGTACGGGGCTCTTGCCTTATGGAGTTGGAGCCTTACCAGCTCCACTTTTCCACTTCTCTAGGAGATAAAACTGCTCTGTGCCAGACTTCCTCAGATTGGAGCTCCAAAAAGGCAGCAGTGAGAGACTCTCAGGCTGGAAATGAGACTAGTGTGGCAGAGGTGCCCTGACACGTAAAGCCACCTGACCGAGGGCAAGCCAGCGTTCAGATCAGAGCTGGACCATGGCCCCAGCACAACTACTCTTCCAGCAGGAGTGACCATAATATGCTCTGCTGCTCAGAGGAGGACTGGGGATGCCGCAGGACAGCTTGACCCCAGCAAACATCCCATGGGCCATCGCTGCAGTGCCTGCTTCACTTCTCTCCACCTCCACTTGGTGCACATCTGCCCACTCTGCCCCTCGTTCCCCCCACACTCTTGCTTGGTCCCAAAATACCAGATTTCAGAGCAGTCCTGACGCACGGCCGTGGGCTGGTGGACACGCATGATGCTGAGGAAGGAGCAGACCTGGCCCTCCAGGCCCTGTGGAGCGCTTTCTGACAGAGGCTATGACCCTGGCAAACAGAGCCAGCGCAACATCCAGTACCCACCCAGCCTGACCACCACCCCTGCTCAGGGCACACGACTTTGCTCAGAAAGAGAGCAGGAAAAAGCCCCAGGGGAAGAACACGAGCTGCGTACCTCGTAGTATTTGCCATCGGAGTAGCAGCCGCAGTTGTGGGGAAGGATGCAGCTCTTGCCATTGAGGACGTAGCCGGGGTCACACTGACAACCCTCCACGCAGTAGTGGCTGCAGTCGCTCTTCAGCCGGATGGCAGCGCATCGGGGCTGGCACAGGGACACGCAGCTCTCGTAGTGACTGTTGGGGGGACAGCTGACGGCTGCAATGTTCCCAGGGGACAAAACAGATACAGGTTAGCTCCCTGGACAAAACCAACCCGTTGGCCAGCCACATGCAGGGCCGTAATCCCCGCTGCTGGTGTCCCTGATCAACTAACTTCCCTGCCAAGGTGGTTAACAGGGACCACGTTGCCCAGAGAGGGACCCGGAGCTCCCAGACAGGCAACTGAAAAGGCAGACTTGGTCCCTCTGTCCTATGAAGCTTGCCAGCTCTCCAGCCCAAGCTGAGCTACATTTTTCTGCTACTCACACTGTCTCCGAGCCCCTGCACACCAGTTTCCCAAGAGCCTCTTCCCTGTGCTCCCTGCTCTCCCACAGGCAAGCCTGCTCACTGGCACCAATGTTGCCTGCAGGAGGGATGCTCATGCTGGTCCCGGGGCCTTTCGGGCAGCGTATGGAGCACTCGTGCTCTCCATGGGAGGCACGTTTCAGGGGATGTGTTTTTGCTGGGCTGTCAGAATGTGAAGCCTGTGAAGGACACCGTGCCCATGCAGGGTGCTTCTCCCCGTGCCCTGCCGGGGACCATTTTGGACCTGGCTTGTGAGGTGCCAGTCAGCGGTTTTGCCACCTCTGCCTGGTGAGTGGTGCCTTCTGAGCCAAGAGTTTGCTCCTTAGAAGGGAGAATGACATAAATTAAATTTTCAGTCTGGTTAGCGAAGATAATTACTTCCCATCTGATTTGCCAGTGAGAGCATCTGCCAGAGAGGCTTGTGGTCCCCGTCCTCGGGAGCCTAATTGAACAGCGCATTGGAATCTTATTGACAAGAGCACGTGGCTTCATTAGTGCAAACACATACTCCTGGATTTGAAGCTGACTAATTGTTGTGGTTTAACGTCTACTGGCAGCTAAACACCCGTAGCCACTCACCCAGTTTTCCAACCACCCTCCACACCCTCTCCTATGGGGTGGGAAGGAAAATCAGGAGGAAGAAAAAAAGGTGAGATAAGGACAGTTTAATAACACAGAGAAGAAAACAACAGTACAATGAAATGACAGACAAAGCCATCGAGAGGCTCTGCCTGTGCCTGAGATGCCACTTTCCCAGTTTCTAGCTGGGAGCTGAAACCACACACTGCAGCAAGTTGAAACCAGGCGCCCCTGCCCTGGACCGGCCCTCCCCTTATACAGGGGTGTGATGTCAGCAGGGTACAGACTCTCCCATTGGCTGGCTCGGTTGTTTATCCCGCCTGTGAGCCCTCCCAGCTGCTCGGGCCAGCAGCTTCTGGTGACAATTAACTGGAACCCAGCACAGTAATATAATTTCCATTTAACAATGGAGGGATGGCTGATATCTTCTGAACTTAAGGCCTCTCCCTTCCCATCCCTGCTCCCGCCATACTGCGCACAGTTTGTAACTGCTCCAAGAGAACACAGCGTCCCAGACCCAACCCCACACCTCTGCCTCACCCAACAAAGCAGGGAAGGGACCGTCTGCCAGGCCACCAGCCTCCCCATCCCTTCTCTGCAGAGAGGTGGATCTGGTGCGCTCAGCTATGACCATGTGCACATCTATTGTGCTGCTTTAGTTCATCGCTCCATCGACTGCCCCCTTATCTGTCAGGAAAGGGGGGAGATCCCTAGGGCCGTCCCCAGGCGCTGACCATAGGGACCCAGAACATGTCCAGGTCGATGGCCTGGAGGTAGCAACCACTCGTCGCTGCTCCACGTGATGCTTTGCTACCTCCCTATGGGGTAAGCTCCAGCAAGTGCTACGGCTCAGGTGGACAAGCCCAGGAAACACCCTTAGAGAAGAAGGGCCTGCAGGCAGGGTGGCACTTACAGCACGAGGTGAAGTTCCTCCAGCCGGTAATGGCGATGCCCTGTGTTTGGCACGTGCTGGCGTAATTCTGCAGCCAGCTACAGGCCGTTTGCATGGCTCCACCATCGACACAGGTGTCAAAGAGGCAGTTCTTGTAGAAGAAGCTGGGGCTGATCTTGCTGTGGCATTTGGCGAAGACGCCGCTTTGGCTCGGGATGAGGCTGCAGAGCTGCTGGGGTTTCCAGAAGCCTTCCACCTTCCCGCAGGCGGGGCAGCGGTCACCGCAGCCCACGCGACAGAATGCGTCCCGCTTTGCCCAGCTCTGAACGAACTCGGCAATGCTGGCGGCCGGCGCACCGCCCGCAGCCACCAGGTCGTCTTCGGGGTTCCCGTTGTAGCGTCCGCAAAGGCCATAGGTCAGGTTCTGGAAGCCGCGTGGGACGGTGACAGAGAGGAAGGTCTTCCAGTCGTACACCACCTTCAGCCCAAAGTCGGTCTCGACCACGATGTGAAAGCCAAAGGCAAATATGTTCACTTTGCCCTGGCCCAGCTTCAGGGGCAGGTAGAGACGCTCATCATTGATCTGCAGGGAAGGAAACATAACACACCGTGAGTGGGAATGATGATCAAAGCTGCCAAGGGAGGACACAAATGTGGGCAGCTCAGTGTGCCCAGAACAATGTCCCTGTTGGCCTCACCTCTACATCTAAAACAAGGCAGCCAAAATGGAAGCCCCCTCTGAAAGCTGTGCCTGGTGGCACCCTGGAGATGAGCTCAAGCGGAGATGACCTCGTGACCCCCAGAAAACCTTGCCGGCCATAAGGCCTCGTGCCTAGGGAATCACACCATGGTTTGGGAGCCACGGCGGGGAGAAATAGCCCTGCACTCACCAGCACGGTGTATTTGTAGGCACGGTGGATGACGATGTTATAATTGAAGACCTCCACTTCGACTTGTTTGACCCACAGGGCCAGAGAGGTGTCCCGATCCTCATTCCTGGCCGTGACGGTGAACGCCGGGAAAGTGTCCGAGCGCTCTGCCCTCGGCCGGGTGATCGTGGTGCACAGGACCAAGGCACAGCTGCTCTGGAAGTCAAAAGAGTAGCCATCAAAAGTCAGGTAGTGTCCGTAGCCAGAGATGATGCAGGAGGCATCGGTGCGGACGTGGCAGTAGTAGAGGCCGTTCTCCTCCAGGCAGTACTCATCGTCCTTGCAGGAGACATTCTCGCAGTACACACTGTTGTCGGAGCCGTTGCAGTAGCAGAGGAAGTGGCAGGAAATGTCCATCCAAAAGGTCTGGTTGGTGGCCAGCTGGCGCCCCTCGAAATTGCAGCCGCACTCGCCGCGGGGGACGCAGCGGGTGCCGCGGAGGGCGAAGCCCTCGTCGCACTGGCAGCCCTCTGAGCAGCTGTCAGCGCAGACGGGGCCCGTGGCCAGGGTCTCGCAGGTCTCCACGCAGCTCATGCACTCCTCAAAGTGGCTGTTTGCCGGGCAGGCGAGAGCTGCAGGGTCGACAAATGCAGAGCATGAGTTCCCAGCTCCGTCAGCCCCAGGACGGCAACGGGTGGGGGAACAGGCAACAAGGGGGAACGGGGTAAGCGGCGACCGATTTGGGGGGAAAAAAGCGAAAGGGGAAACAGTCCCAGCACCTTGCCTGCCACCAGCTCTTTCCATACCCTTTGCAACCCCTTCTCCTCTCGGCCACCATCCCTCCTCGCATCGCAGACCTGTCCCGCCACGTGCCGGGTACCAGGCCAGGGTTCCCGAATGGATGGATGCCTCCCTCAGAACTTCACAGTGCAGACAGGAGCTGCCTCCCCACTATGTACTTCCACATTGGGGATTTTTCCACGTTTTCTTCTGAATTATGAATGTTTTCCCATCAACAGCAATTTTATAGTGACAGCTCAAAACAAGCGTTATTCAAATTATCCTCTGGTGACGGCGCAGAGCACTGTCAGACACCATCTGTGGCTGTGGAACGCTCCTACGCTGCTTCGGAAAACTTCTGATGCCTCCTGAAATGCCACCCTGGCATCGCTTTCCTGGGACATCTGTCTCTGCCGGCACGAGCCCCGCTTAGAAACAGCTGTCGGTACGCGGGGCGGTGCTGATTTGCCTTTGGGCTGGCGAGACGCTGCCTTCCTACCGCAATCCCCCTTTCCCTTCCACACGCTTTGCGGGAACGAGCTTCCTAAGCCCCGGCCCCCTCACAGCAAAAACCTCTACTACGCACAGCTCTTCCGACAGCAAAGCTGATCTTTGGCTGATAGGTAGGGAAGAGAGTAGGAAAATCACCACAGATTGCCAGCGTTTAGGCACCTCCACCCCTACCCCTCCATACGGCTTTGGACATCTGATGCTGCCGTTAGAGCCATCGGGTCAGGGCCTCCCTCCCCAGCAGCCTTTCTGCTATTGAGCAGCTTCCATGTTGGCCACAGAGGAACACCCCTTGGGTAAGGGATACCCTCTGGTGATGTGAGAGGAGGCAAGGAGGAAGGAGTTTGTACTTCTTGGCACCCCATAAGAAAAGCCGCTTTACCCCTATACATCCGCAAGCTCCTAACAAAAAAGACTCTGCCCAAGGTCAGTCTGGGTCTCCTTCTCCCTGCCCCAGCTACTTAGATGCTTTGGCGGACTCACGGCAGAAGCTGTGGCTCCTCCACTGGCCGACATCCACCTCGGCGTTCTTGCAGGCACCGGCGTAGCGTGCCACCGAGTCACACAGCTCTGACAGATTACCCCCGCTCTGGCACAGGCGGAAGAGACACGTCCTGTAGTAGGCTGAGACGTTGACCACGCTGTGGCACTCCAGGAAAGAGCTGTTGGTGGGGTCGTTGATAATGCCACAGTTGGAGCGGCTCCTGTAGGACTTGAGCAGCTCCGAGTCATTGTTGCAAGCCTTGAGGAGGTCCCCGCACTCCCCGTTGCAGATCTCATCGAACGTGGTCCAGCTCTCCAAGAAAAGCTCCAGGTTGTCCGTGCACTTGCCCTTGGGCAGGCAGAATTCATCGCTGGCGTTGCCGTTGAAGAAGCCGCACAGGCCCCCGGTGCAGTTGAAGTAGGCGGTGGAGAGGCGGATCTCCAGGAGGCCAGAATTGGAATAGCTGATAGCCAGGAGCCCCTGCGACTCCATCACGGTGCCGTTGTCGCTACGGTAGATTTCCAGTTGGCCGGAAGGGTGGAAATAGGGCAGCTCCACGTCGTAACCGTTCACCTAAAAGTAATAGGCAAACTGAGACACTCCAGGGAGAGGGATGCGACTTTGCAGGGCCACTGCTGTGTGCTGGCCGCACCTCGCTAAATGCTTCCTGACCTGGACCCACCCTCCAAGGCCCAGAGCCTCCTTGGAGTGAGGGCACACAGCTATTCCCTTGCTTTTGGCCCCACAAAGAACATTTTTATGGCGGGAAAACAAGTTGTGGGAGACAAACGCAATGTCAGGGAAGCCTCCAGAGCTGACTCGGTAAGGAAAGGGGAATAATGGCATTGTGACAGCAGCTCTGCAGGCACCTGTAAGGTCTCCACACAGCGATGGCCCACACAGGCTTCCTCCGAGTGCCACCATTTTCCAAACTGGGGCAATGGGCCAGGGCCACAGGCCCACGAGCCCTTGTCCAAAGGGACACTGGATCTCGGCACGAGACACTGCCTCCCACCCTGGCCATGACGGCAGCACCTTTACCTTGATCTCCGACAGGCTGGTGCCTCCAATCTTCACCTCTTGACCAATTGCCTGGATCCGCACGACACGTGGCCCATTGGGAGCGAACCCGGGCTTCTTTTGGCTGATGTCCACCTCAATGAAGTCTGGTCTCTCTGGGCAGGTTTTGAGCAGCGTGTAGGAGTGCTCCAGCGGATAGGGGAAGGCTACACCATCGAATGTCTGCAGCACCTGGTTCTGCCCCACCAAGCACAGGCTCTCCCGCTTCGGGTAGCACCCCCGGTAGCCATTCTCGATGGTGCAGACCTCTCCTTCGGGGCAGGTGGTGTTAAAACATGTGGCCTCGCCACCCTCCTTGCACTGACACTCCACCGTGCAGTCTGCCGCCGCCCAGAAAGACTCCCCGATGGCGTAATACCGGCCGTCCACGTCGCAGCCGCACTTCTGGACGGGGACGCAGCGGTCCGTGCTGAGGACGTGTCCCTCGTCACACTCGCAGCCCTCGGTGCATGGGGAAGCACAGGCCAGCGGGGCTGTCAGGTCCGAACACGTGGCGGGGCAGCTGCTGGCACACACCGAGTAGTGGCTGAGCTCCGGGCACTGCACGGCCACCGCTGCGGGCGCAGAGGGGAGACAAACAACAGGAGGACCGTATTACAGCCTGGTTCAGCACCAGTTACCTCCTTCCCATTGACCAGCAGCAGGGACAACACTGAGTCACCAGAGCGCCCTGCCTGATGGCAGAACTGGCCCCTCCATTTCCATCCTGCACCTCCCTGGACATTCCTCTCATGCAAGCGATAGCTTCTGCAAGCAATAGCTTCTCCAAAACATCCCCAGAGCCACCAATAAATAGCCCCCAACTATTTATTCAATGATATTTTAATATTTATTTAATTTATATTAATAAGGTTGGACTTGATGATCTCGAAGCTCTCTTTCAGCCGAAACTATTCTATGATTGTATTTAACGGGGTCAAGAAGCATGCCGCCAACCAGCCCCCCAGGCAAACACTCACCACATCCCGTCTGGCTGCGCCACTCTCCCACCGAGATGCCCAGGGCCTGGCACACGGCAGCGTACGCTTGGATGGCTTGGCACAGGCCGGTGCCGTTATCCCGCGCGCTGCAGAGGTCGTAGACGCAGCTGTGGACGAAGGCGGTGGGGTCCAGGACGGCACCGCACTCCCACAGCGGCCCGCCGCTCTGGTTGATGAAGCCGCAGTATTCGGAGGTGAAATAGAGAGACTCGGTGTCGGCATCGCAGAGGCTGCAGTTGTCCGAGCAGCCGGGCGAGCACTGTCGCTCAGGGTGTGGCACTCGCCAGCTCTCGCCCAGGTCTGGCACCGACGCAGCCAACTTCCCGTCTGAGCGGAGGGCATCGTCCTCGGGGTCTTTATTGTAATTCCCACACAGACCGCACGTGGTGTTGATGTACGAGCCCGGAACGGAGATGGAGGCGTAGTGCTGTCCGTCGTAGGTCACCAGCAGGCCAAAGTCAGTCTCCAAGGCTGTGGACAAGCCACTTTGGTAGACTTTTATTGCACCCAGTTCTAGAGAGATGGGCAGGGACACCACCAAGTCATCCACCTGCGGGAACAACACCAGACAACTGAGCCGGCACATGAAATAGCAGAGCCTTCATACTGGGACACAGGAGCCACACAGCCCCGTTATGGGGTTTTAGGATGACGGTTGTGCACAGCACAGCCACTGCTAAGCCACGGGTGTTTGTCGCCACACCCATCTCCGGTGCCTGATCGCTGAGGGATGCGCGGGGCCCAGAAGTGCCGTCCCACGCTCTCCGGGCTGCCATCGTGGTCTCGCCACCGTCTCAGAGAAGCTGACCCAGCTACTTCTTCCCTTTCAGTAGGACTCTTACCTTTGCTTTCCCAAAGCTGCCCTTGGGGAGGATGATCTTGTGCGAGTAGACCTCCACAAAAATATCCCTCAGCCAGGAGACGGAGGAGCCGCCTCGGTTCTCATTCTTGGCCTCCACGTTGAAGTAGGGCAGCTGGGAGCCTGGCCAGCACTGCCTGGCAAGGAGGTAGGAGCAGGAACCCTGGAAGTGAAAGAGGAAGCCATCGAAGGTGTGGTAATGTGGATCTCCAAACACCACGCAGGTGCTGCTCTCCACTGGCACGCACTGGAAGAACTTGGTCTTCAGCTCGCATGCTTCAAAGGGGCCACAAGCCATCTCCTGGCAGAAGATCTCATTGTTGAAGTCCAGGCAGCGGCACTTGCTGGTGCAGTTTGCATTGTCCCAGAAGATCTCCCCTTGACGGAGAAACTGTCCTAGAAAGACAGAAAGGGAAAAACCCACACTACATCACTTCTCTAAACAGAGGAACATGCTCTAACTGCACCGCGTCCGTCCTCTCGGGGGTCTGCCAGCCCTATGATCAAGACCACCACCAAAGTGTCCTGCTACTGGGCTTCTTGGCCGCTTGCTTTGTGCAGACCCCTGGCAAGAGCCACTCAGCACTGATCTCAAGCTTTGTTTTCAGTGTCCTCCCCGTGCCACAAATCCCTCGGATGGTTTGAGTGCTGTCAAAAGTCCAGGGTCAGGGCTGCAGCATGCAGGCTGCCTAACTTGAAGGCTATTCCTTCCGTTTTGGACACCCACTACCCTTGATCTGCTTCCATATCGCAGGACACAAGAGACTTTCGTGAGGTCTTCTCCAAAGGGAAGCCCGCTGGTGAAGCTCCTGCCTTTTGGAGGCCGTTTGCAGTGCTGCCACGGTACTTGCACCATCATTCAGCTTTGTTGCCATCTCCATGGTGGTTTGGTTCCCACTGCACGTCCAAACGTAGCTCCTCTGTTCACATAACTTTGCCGGGCAAAGAGCAACTCTGCCATTGGTGGCCCAGAAGCAGCTCACTCCCATTCAGAGAGAGCTCATAGTAGTTATGAAACCAAAGAGCTGTTGATAAGTAACTTCCACACCATACACCAGTGATGACGGGAAATGACGAGTGATCGCACAGCAACAGACGGAGCAGACTCATGACACGGTGGTACTATAAAAGGAGACAGGTTTGTCTGGCGAGAGACGTGAGAGGCAGAGAGAAGACGGGGAGAACAAGGGTGGCAAACACCCATGAGAGTTTCCCTCTCCTCCATCTGGCCATCTTTCACACTTCTGATGCGCGTGGCTTCTGCCGTGCGCGCTGCCTGAGTTTACCTCTCCTAACCTTTACGTTCTCTTCCCTGCCTCCTACAAAAAAAAAAAAAAAAAAAAGCTGTTTTCCACAACAAACAACATCTCCTCTTAGCAAGATCCACTTGCAAAGGCTACTGTGCCACATGTCCTGGTGCGGGGGATTTGGGCAAAGGGGTGTCATCAGGCACGGCAGGCCCCCTTGCCTCCAACCCCTCATGCCGCAACTCTCCCCTTGTGGAGGGCAACCAGCTGTCCACCGTCAAATGCAAAGCCAATGGTGGGATCTACCCACGTTGCCCTCGTCACCTACAAAGCTGAGACTTTGCAAACTCCAGCCTTTCTTCCTGGGGTCAGCAGCTGGAAATGGCTGGAGTGGTTGGACCCAAAACCTTCACTGGGGCTGCAAGAGCCTCGGTGTCTCACGGGTCTTCTTCAGTACAGTCCTAAACCAGGACATAAAGAAGCCGCCTGTCTCAGAGTGGTGAAATCTCCGGTGTCCGTCGGCAAGTGACAATCTTCTCGCCAGAAAGACTCACGGAACACAGTGCACACTCCCAACAGTTTTATTTCTCAAATGGTAACGCAATAATCTGTCTGCAGCACAGCCCCTGTGCAGTCACCGTGTGCATCTGTTAATCACAGAGTCAGTGACACGTGCACAGACACTGTAACTGGTGCAGGCATGTGACATTTGCCCTGCCTGGAAAACCTGCTATTCCTCCTGCAGAAACAAGGGAAATAGGATCACACCATCAGCTTTCTTGCTCCGGGGGCAAGAGGAAATTGCTATCCCCAGGTTTTTCCCGTTGCCACCATCAGCGTCGCAGAAAAGAATCGCGATGACAGCTTGGTGGCATTCTATTCCTGCAAAACACTCGAGCTCCATCCTCCCCTGACTCTGGGTTACAATTCTGCTCCTGGGTGGCAGAAACAGAGGCTTACAGCAACACCATGCTGTTAAAATCCCAGGAAGGAAAACGACCTATCACCGATGACAGCTTTGTTCGCTGATGGTTGAAAGCACCACCGAGAGCAGAAAAGAATCCCAAGTATTTATGGACCCTTCTCAGTTTTCCCAGAGCTACCAAGTCAAGCTTTGTTCGCACTGAGAATTTTCAACAAATGCTCCTTGTGAGCCAGTTCTGGCCGCCTGCGAGTGTGCCGACGTCCCCCCAGGAGCAGCAATGCCAACTGTGACAAAGGACAAGCAATGGCTGATGATGGCTTCTTTGCATAGGCTGCTGAGGATGCTCTCCTGCCCAACAAGACGTGACCGTGCTGACACGAACGACAAAGCTCTCAGTCCACTCTTCAAGGCCTTTTGCCCTGGGTAGACTGACAAATGTCACTGAAAGTCGAGCGATGACTTTGTGCTGGAGAAGTGCATGGGACCTGAACCCTGCTCACCTGTTTCTGTCCCTGCAGTTCAAGGGGATGCCTTGACAAAAACACAACCTGCTCAGTGGTCCAGAGAAGCCAGGTACCTCTCCAACAGAGTCCCAACACTGTTATCTTTTGCTACGCTGCACCCTGCAACTTGAGAAAAAAGCGATGCCCTTTCCCCCTTACCTCTCAGGCTGCAGCCGTTGGCTGGATCTATTTCTCTGCCATCTATTTTGAATGCCCAGCGCCCAGGGATGTTAACGTTGGTCGTTTCTTCAATATTGACAATGCCTGGGGTTCTGGAGCCTGGG
Source organism: Megaceryle maxima (assembly GCA_024605025.1). Classification (NCBI taxonomy): domain Eukaryota; kingdom Metazoa; phylum Chordata; class Aves; order Coraciiformes; family Cerylidae; genus Megaceryle; species Megaceryle maxima. The sequence goes on from JANHGN010010815.1 coordinate 24,483, forward strand.
ATGCTAAAGAAGTTGGTGATATTTCCACCATTGAAGCCAGCCTAAAACAGAGAGAACAAATTTCACCACATCTTTGCTACCAGAAAGCGATTGTCCATTTTCTCACTTCTCTGTTCCCCACAATAACTTCTGAGCTTATCTTCTTTAGTTTTAAAGTCTCTTTTCAGGGATCCCAGTTTTCAGGTAGTTGGGCTTATGGGAGTGAGAGCCTCACCTGGGCCATCACCCCGCCGAGACCAGTCAGGGGGTCCCCTCCGCTGGCCGTCCCCGTGGTCCAGCTGATTTCATGGTAGTTAAATATGGCAAAAGATGACACTCCGTCTGTAATCAGGACAGCTTGGAAAGTGTTTACCTGTTGAAAACCATGAGCACATTCACAAGGTGAGGCGGCTTTTCTCACACTGCTTGCCTGCCCTTCTGCCACAATCGTCTCTGGCCCAAGCGACACACGGGAGCCTTGAGGTGAAGTGCAGCAGAAGCCAAACAAGACCCAAAATACTCTTGCACTCTGCCAGCTCCCATCCCCACCGCTACCTCCACCTTGGAGGATGACAAGAGTGTCTCCGGTCCAGTGTAACGCCGATAGATGGCAGCAGGAGAATAAGCTCGCCAGGAAAAAGCGATCGGCAGGATTCGGGTTGTTTCAGCCGGTTATCTTCCATTGCCCCGTCTCAGCTTCGTTCCTTGCCATATTATCTTACCCGCCTCCCTTCTGCATTCACATCCTACATGACTGTTAATGATGGATTACATCCAGGTCAGTCGTGTGTATTATGCACTTTGCTTGGCTGCCAAATCCCCCCGCTACCTGCTCAGCCCACTACTTGTGTTCTTCCTTTCACTTGAAAAGACCCTGCGTTTCCAGACCCCCAAACTCCAGATGCACTCACGCGACTGCCAGCCTGGGCCCCAGGCGGGAAGAACGAGCTTTGCCAGCCGGCAAGGGCAGCACGGCCCTGAGCTCTGCCCTTTTATGGTGGTGCAGAAGGACAGAAGAGGCCTCTCCCCTTGACATATCCCCTCTATCCACGTGGACCCAGCAGCAGAGGTCATCACAGGGAACTGTCAAATGCATCTCTCAGCTTTCTGTGTTCTCTTGTCCTGCTCATCCCTGCCCGTTCCAGATCACTCTGCACCAGGGCCGTGCCACGATAAACAACTGCTCCTCCTGCCTCTGAGCGAGCAGGACTTTAGCAGGCGACAAGGCGTTGGATGCCCCTCTTTTAATTATTCAAAAGCAACAGTAAAAGCCCAGCTACCTGGGCACTGCAAACTGTGAAGGAAAGTGCAGCCCCAGAAGCAGTTATCAGGTGATATGGGAACACACACCGGGCAAACCATCTCATGCTAGGAAGCGTTAGGGCTTACCCTGCCTGGGACCCCCAAACCCTGCAAGTGGAGAGAGCTGGGCCGCTCCGCATTAACAGCGGGTCACACATGCTAATGCCCCAAGAAGATGCTGGAACCAAGAAGCTGGAGGTCAATTTTTCTTTCCCTTACAGCACACCCACTAGTCTGATTAGTGGTGCGGAGGTCCAGATGCCTGGGGATTGAGGCAAGGACCCCAGGGCTGCACTCACTACTTGCACACCACAAAGGATGTCACTTCCAAGGCACGTTAGGCTCCTGCCATGAGAAATCTTGAAAACGGAGGCGAAGCAGCCTGTACGAGCTGTCAGGGAGAGTGAGAGGCGTGGGCAGAGCTGCCTCACGGCAGCTGCAAATGGCACAGTTCACACTGGGGCGAGGGGGAGAGCAAGCTAATGGGAAGCCATCATTTTCCACCCCTGGGTCCTTTCCCCAGGATTCTGCCTCCTGCGTCTGCTTTCCCCTTCACCACCTCAGCACACTTGCTCACCTTAGCCAAGTCCTTTCCCACAACTGTGAGACTGGAAGGCACAGACACATAAAGGCAGCATCACTGGCAGTGGAACAACAGCTCCTCGACGGAGCAACAAACCCCACTCTGGTGAGGTGCCTGGTGGAGGGTGGTGGGAGCTGACCTGGTACTGGGAGCTATAAGATGTCTGGCACTCCTCATTAGGAGCTCTTAACACGAACGACAAACCTTTCCATGTTCAGTGCTCACAGCACCCTAACTGTCTAACGAGGCTCTTGGAAGCCAAAGCTGCTTGCTCGGGTGTCATCGAGAGACAGTCACCGCAGTGTCCCCGAGGCCACATTCGCAATATTGTTTTCTGCAGCTTTTCTGCATTGCGATGAATTTCCTGCTTAAGTTGCATCGTGCTGTTCCACGTGCCAACCCAGAGCCCTGGCTGCCACTGAACAGGAAAACTGCACTATAACAAAATAAATTGCATTGTGTTGCAAATGTAATTCTTCAGGCAATACACGAATCTCTATATTGCTTGCTGTCTGCAAATATATATATATATCTATATGGTGGGTTTTTTTCTGCAAGCACTGCCAGGACTGGCAAAAAAATATGCATTAAATCTCAAGCCTCTCTAACAAATGGAAAAGAGCAGAACTGTTTATCAGAGCCAACTCCTCCAGACAGCAGCAGCCAGCTTTTGGCATTTGCAGTACACAGGCTAATCCTAAACAACCCTTTCCCCGAATGGTAGCAGGGATCCCTTGCTCGCTGTCTGCACCCCAAACTTCTGCACAGGCCCTACCTGTGACACACCAGAGGCTCAGCACCGACAACGTGACATGGGAATCACAGCATGTTCAGGGTTGGAAAGGACCTCGAAAGATCATCTGGTCCAATCCCCCTGCTAGAGCAGGATCCCCTGGATCAGGTCACACAGGAATGCATCCAGGTGGGTTTTGAATGCCTCCAGAGAAGGATTGGTGAGCCTCAACCACATCAGCTGGGGTTGGAGCTCACATATTAACCATATATTTAAAAGCTGTTCATGCCCCGCAAACATCTCACTGCCGTTGTTGTTGCCCAAGATACAACTTGCACCTTCATGGACAAGTAAGAGTTGGACTGAGGCCAAGCTGGTAGCCTGACTGGGCAGTCTGGGTTGGTCTCCCCGGACAGGTGGGTCAGTTGTCATCACAGAAATGCTGTCAGTGTTCCCTTTGGTTTTCCTCTTCCTATCTCAACGTCCACACACAATTTCAGAGCAGCTGCTCAACCCTTTTCTACAAGATGCCCTCACCACCCTCTTGCACTAGCGCTGCAGGGAAAGCATTTTGGCCTTTGCCCCAGAAAAGTCCATCCCAGGACGAAAGGAAAAGGTTTTTTGATGAATAAATACAAAATAAAACTCTTGTTTTCTCTTTCCTGTCTCCAACTCCTCAGAGAGTGGGTGAATTCCAGTCCTACATCAGGACAGGATGCAAAGTGTGCCCCTTATTCTCTGTACCATCCCTGGGCCCCACTTGCCACGTCTGAGTCTCGGGAGGAACCTGCTCTAGGCGCGTGCCCCAAGCACACGCACCTCGGCACACTCGGATGCCGTGCGTGCAGCGAGGCTGCTTTCGGCACTGGGCTGACCGCTACTGGGTCTTGCCCAGCACCCTGGCCCCGTTACTACCATGATAATGAGCCTTGGAATGGAATCAGGCTTCATAAACTTGAAAGCAGAGGAACAAGTGGGAGCCTTGAGTAGTTTATATCACGACAGAGCTACTGCAAAGGAGCTGAAGTTTTGACATGACAGGCCTTTCTTCCAAGGTCCCTGCAGCCCCCTGCACAAAGAGCTGTTTTATCACTGTGCATTAACAGGCAAAGTGAAGGTCGTGCATCACCATCCCGAGGGAAAACGAAATCTGCATTTGCATCTAACAAAAAATAACCACGCTATGATCGAGCTGAAAGCTCCTAACTGGCATTGGAGCCTCGTTTAGACACGCTGCCTACAAACACTGAAGAGGCGACTGCTTTCCCCGGAGAGCTGGGAGCAGAGAGTGGGACTCATATGGGCTCCCATGGGAGATAATGGAAGGACAGCAGCGCTCCTCTGGCCGCAAGCCACGGTGACACAAAGTGACTCCTCAATTTGATGCACAAAGGTCAGGACAGTTCTGCCCATGCACACAGACATACTCTCAATCATCAACCACCACCCACCCAGAAGCACAGCTGATTGATCTTACCGGTGTCGTGCTGCTTCCTCCATAGAAAGTGACTTCCTCCCAGGTGACGATGAAGATCCAGCTGGCGGAGAAAGAGGACATGTCTTTGAAGTGCTTGCGGATATCTTTGGAGGCTCTCCTCAGCAGCTCAGGGTCCGTGCTCTCCCTGTAGTAGATTTCTCCCCGGATACCGTTGTGCACGTCCGCCCAGAAGGGCGCGATGAAGGCCCGGCCATCTGTCAGGGGAAAGACTTCTGGTGTGAACTGGCTGACGAGCGCGTTGAAGGAAATCACACCATTGTTGTTGACCTGCAAAGAGAGATCCGCTTCCGTTTGAGTGAGGCTCCACGGGGAGCGGGAAGTCGCTGGTTTATCAGAAAACATGGGGGGAACGACTTTTGGCAGAAGGTGGTTTGTAATAATGGCAGTTGGTGAGACAGCCTGACCATCTAGGCAGAGATTCACCTTCATCCAACCAGTGATGGCCAAAGGCCGAGTGCAGGAAACCCCAAGTGGCACAAACCCCTAAAAATCTGCAAACCAGGCCTCCTACACACTTTGGATCTGCCCCTATCTAAGGCACTGCTTTGATGCGCTCAAGTACACCCTCTCAGCCCAGCCTGGAGGAGCTGGTGTCCCCTTTGCTGGGCTCTTGCTGTGCCATCACCTGAGAACAGCAGCCGCCTGTCCTTGTCTCGGGCACCCGCATACGGGTCCAAACCATTGCCCTTTTTTCCCCTCCCCTGCAGGTCTCTGCATGTTCTTATTTCTTGTCATGCGACAGGAATAATGTTCCTTGTGTCAAGGCCTTCGCTTTGCTGTACCATTTAATCACCTACAAAAAAAATTTATTGCCTTTTATATTCCTTCCCCATGAACATTAGCCCATTAAATATACCTTTGACTTTCTTAATCATAAAACCTATCAGTTCATGAAATCTAGGAACTTGTCAGGTAGGTGCCAATAAATCTTCCGAGTCCTGACGATAGGGAGAGCGCGTTTAAAATGCGGCTGCTAATGGCAAGGAAAAGAATCAAGGGAAGGTCTGCTTCTCCACTTACATAAATGCTTCTGTACGGAGCTCCAAAAAAGATGAATGGGATGGAGATCTTGATCTCAGGAGAGCTTCCATCATCGACTTTGGGTGTTTTCGTGTCGTTCTGCCAGAATGGATACAGACTTGCCATGGTGTGAGCTAGAAAGAGGGAGAAGAGAGTTCTTATGGCAACATCAGGACTGGGCCTGACTCCAGAGAGGCCACAATGGGGGCCTCGGGGATGATGACCTTCTGTGAAGTGAGAAATAACAGCCTTGCCGTCATCTCCTTCCCTGGTGTGGATGTGCTGGGGATGCCAAAGGTCTGCTGGCCACCAGCCTGCACCTAAGTCACTAAGCCTTCGGGGTGGGGGTGAAACTTGGCGGTGAGCTGGAGGCAGTGGCCCAACAGTGACTCGCCAAACTGGTACTTGGCCACGATGCGTATTGTGCGTCGTGGCCACTGAGGAAAACAGCACCAAAACCCAGCACCGCCATCAGGCAAAGGTTGTCTCAAGCCAGGTTAGAGGTGTCAGCTCTGGGACTCACTCTGGGGCAGGCTCAGCATCACCTACAGGTTATTTAGGGCAATAGCGAAGTGACCCCAAGAGGTGCACACAGCTGGCAGCCACACCTTTTGCTTTCCACGTGACTGTGATCAAGTCATAATGCCTATGCCTTGGCTTCACACTGGGACAAGGGCAACAGCTCTGTCCCCTCCTGCTCCAAGATGGGCAGGACTTTGCTGTTTCAGATGGTGAAGTGCTCAGGTGCCTAAGGACCAAACAGCACCAAGACTGACCCCCCAGGGCCACACTCCAGGCAGCAGTCACCTTCCTCCTGCCAGCACAGCAGAGCCCTCCCGGGAGCCTTGGGCAGCCCTCCCTGCCAGACCCCAGTGCTCCCAGTGCTGGGTTACAGCCTGAATTGTCATGACTGCTCCAACCTTTCCTGGCAGAATGAGGTTTCCTGCTAAAAGGTCCTGCTGATCAACAGAATTGTCTCTCCTAAGAGTACTTCAGAAGACAGTTTAGATGTGTTTCAATACAAGGCTGCCACTTTCTACCGGACTAGAGTCCTTCAGCTTGAGTCACAAGTGGATACTTCTGCCTCTAGGGCACACGTCCTTTGACAGATTGCTTCTCTCATCTCATGCCCTGTTTCCTCCAGTTAGCTACTGGTGTAGCTCCTCACAGGCAAATGGGGATTTTCCTGGGTTTTTCTCCTGCTTCTCCCCTCTTTGATGTAGAAAAGCAGTACCCTGTCCTCGTGACATTCAATCTTGGCTGACAAGAGCCACCGGGCCCTGAACAATTCCGACTCTGTTCACCTCAATTTTGGACGTGCTTTTATTTCTCCACGAGACTAGTGAGTTTCAAACCCATAGAAAATCACGGCTCAGAAGGGGCCCTTGACTGCCAGTTGGTCTCACTTCCTGCCCAAAGCAGGGCTGATCCCACGGTCAGAGCAGGTCGTTTGGCACCTCATCCAGCCCAGATGTGACCATCACCTCTTCACAAAACAAAATGCACCACAAGAAACGGGGTGCGAGCAAAAGGAGAAGCTTCCTGCTGCGGTCTGCAGCCCTGCGACCCCTCCAGAGGCACCTCCATGTCTGCTGTCAGATGTCCTCCACAGGCACCCCAGGGGAACCTCATGACCTGCAAACCATCATGTTCAGCTATCACTTACCCAGTTTACCCAGCTTGTCCTTTACTGGTCGTAGGTTGGTCAGCCTGCTCAGCAGTCCTAACACTAGAAATTTTTCAAACTCCTATTTCATAGCGACGGGCCAGAGCATCACCAACCACCTCCAGAACGCCCCATGTGCACACCCCCTCCCATATAAATCACATATTCACACACATGTAAAATGCTCACCGAGCTCAACGTTTTCTGGAGCCCGTTTTCTGCCAGTTTTGTATTCCGTGTTTCCCACCAGCTCCTTGTTTAATGTAAACTATCGTCGCTTCGTTGCTCTCAACAAAGCGAGGGCCACTTGCGCAGGCTGCCGATCCATCTCCCATGATGCAAGATGTCACTCAGGCAAAACTGGCACCTGAGCTCACCCACCACCCCGCTCCATGCTCACCCTTAAAATCAGCCCTCCCTCCCCAGATCTCCCTGGTTCTTGTCCTTGCTCCATCCAAGGGGCTGGGTGCATTTTCCAAGCTCTCCATAGGTCTCAGGGCACAGCACTGCTCTGAGGTGACAGCTTTCCTGACACAGTGAACGAACATCGGCCTCCCAGCACCCGAGCGGGAGATACTCACCTCGCTGCTGCACTGTTATCACCAAAAGAGCAACCCAGGTTCCAAGAAACGATCGCTTGTTCATCCTACGGGAAGGAAGGAAACACGGACATGCGTCATATCGGTAGGAAAACGCATTCTTGAGCAAAGCCTGGGTGGTGCTGGCCGCCGCTGCTTCCCAAAGCTGCTCAACTGCTGCCAACATGCAGAAATTGTAGAGATGAAGGTCCTTTGCCTGCCAGGCAGACCCCAAATGTCAAGTGGTTGCAAGGGTTAAGTGGTGTAATGAGACCTCCCTGGTGATAGCAGCAAAGGGCCCTGCAGGTATTGCCAAGGTGAGGCCAGCACCACACAGAAGAGCTGTTTCTAATTTCACGCAGCGTTGGGAAGTTGTAAATAGCCCTGGTTTTCCGTGGGCCGTCGGTTCTCCTGAGAGCTCAAAAGCAATTTCTCCCTGACCTGCCAAGTGCGAGGATGGAGCCTTCTGCCTGACTTCAAGGGGAACAGCCTCGCGCTGCTCGGAAGACGAGAGCCGGTGCCGAGCTGCGGCGCGATCTCATAGTTGAGGGGCTTCAGACACCACTTCGACTGATGCTTTGCGCTGCCTCACACAACGATCGCTTATGGGGTTTGATGAGTGCTGAAGAAGCACAAACATTTACACAGCTGGGAACTCCTTGCTGTACAGGAATCAATGATAGAGAGAGAAGCAGACACAGGGCTGGGAAAATGAAAGCGAAATCCTGTGCCAGCTTTAATTCCTTCCGTGCCTAATGCAATTTGTTACTCCTTATTAATCCAATAGAAAATGTCACTACGACACCTGCTTTGATTTCTTTGCCCGGTGCTTCCTTTCATTACACCGAGGCACGGCTCGCGGAGAGCTCGCAGGAAGGTACCGCTTGCTCCCAGCGTGCGTGCCACTGGAACAGCACACGAGCAACTACAGACATAAACTGCACCTCTGAGTTAGGTACACACGTAGTTTCCAAACCCACCTCTCTATCTGATCAGCGTTATACATCCCATGCATTTCAATTGCATGGACACACCAGCTACAAAAACCAGCACCTCTTTATGTTCTCCCTATAGATCTGGCTCTATAGCATCCAGGGATCAACAGCTCCAACTCCTTCTAAGTGTACTCCCATACATACATAATGCACACAGCACAGGACTATGGCAGGGACTGTGCCATCATCCGTCCCACATCGCTTCCCCTTGACTCCCGTTACCGGGAGCTCAGAAAGCGTGAAACGTGGTGTAAGGAAAAGTTTGTCCCTGCTTCACTGCTCCTCAGCGAGCCACTCTCATCAACGCTGGCCACAGCCTGTTTCCAGCACCCGCCTTCTGCCTTGAGAAAAATTCATTGCACCACGGGAAGTTCTACCACACTCCCTATCTTGGAGAGTTGAAAGGAGGACGACAAGAGTTTTATATAGATCGTAAAACTGAGCCGCCCCAGATTCACGAGCAGAGACCAGGCAGACAATGACTAATGGAGACTGGGGCAGTCCAAGAACACGAGCGAGACCGGCTCTGCTTGTGACAGACACCAAACGCTACGTTACTTAACATATCACATTCAAAAATACAATTTTTTTAGGCATTGAAAAAAAAAATATTACCAACCTGTTTTGTAGACTAGAGGAGCAATCAGGTCTGAAACTTTAGACCAGTCTTGGTAAAGCAGGGAGAAATCCTATGTCAGTGGAGAATGCATGCCCGTCCTCCTTTGCCAAGTATTGCTGATGACTGAAACGATGCCTCGGTCCCTTTCCTCCTGCAAGTGAAAAGTCCGTTTTCTTCGATGCTGTTCCAGGGCTGGAGGAGTGTTGAGTTGCAATCACAACTGTTGACTCTATTGATAACCAGCAAGCTAATCTGGAGATCAGATTCTGGCCTGGAGAGGGAGAGAAGCCTCTTTCTTCCCCAAAAGCTCACCCCCTTCAGGTGGATTCAGATGGAAATGTCAGCGAGCCGGAGCTGGGCTTGCGGGTCTGTTGCTTGGCACTGCTTTTTGCTGAAGGAAAAAAAAAAACCCAACAACAAAAAACACAACTCAGAAGAATTGAGCCCCTTCCTCCTTTGTGTAAATGAAAAAAAAAAAAAAAGCCCATCTATATAATGTTACAGGATTAGCATTAAACAGTGCTAGGCTTAAAGCACTGTTCAAAGGCAGTGCCCCAAAGTTTCAATGGAGCTATTTTTCCATCCAAGTTTTGCTTTACTTTCTGTAACAGAACTTACTCCTGCTTTTACAGGTGGAAGAAGAAAAAACTTACCCAGTGCAGCATGCTCTCTCCAAAGCCACCGGAGAGGTTTCCAGTGCTGCTCCTGCTTCCACCCTCTCTGGAAGGACTGGTGTTTGCACTCAGGCTGGTGGGGTTTTTGACGGGGGGATGGCTGTGAGCATTACTGCCATTTTCACCCATACAACCCACAGTTGCTACAGGGATTTTCCCTGCCTCTGGTGTCTGGGCTGCGAGATACACCACTCCCTTGAGGGCCAACACCGTGGGCTGCAGGTGTAGCTGAGGTGAGGAGGAGTTGTCCATAAGCGTGCAACAACATGCAGGATGGGGACATAAGGGGCTGAGTGAGGGTGCCCTGGCCCCCCGTGCCTGTTCTCCGTGGCCACCTGAGCTGAGCAACTACCAAGGATGCTTCTTGGTCCTCGGGGGTGGCTGCCACTTGGCGGTTTCCAGCCGTGCCAATGGGCTGGCTCCAGCACACCCTTGCTGACGCCGCGTGGCACCTTCGCTAGCCCTGGAGAGCAGTACCTGCTGAAGGTCTGCAGGCTGTAAGACTCAAGCTGTGTTACAGAGACCACAGCTCTTCATCTGAGCCCAATCTGCTCTGAGATAAGATCTCGGCTTTGATTTCATTCCCAGTGATGTCAGATGAGAGAGGGAGAAGTCGAATATTGGCCGAGGGGTGAAGGAAGCAATGGGCAGAGCCCCGTTAGGGAGCTGAACTTCCACAGCCTGCGTTAAGGTTCAGCTAAGACAGGCGGTGCTCCAACCCCACCAGTCTGCGGTGGGAAACCAGCCACGTTCTCACAGACAAAACCACGCAGACCAACCTTGGCAGAAGGATTCTTCCCTTCTGACTTTTCGGGTGGGGGACTTTTACTACCTCTTTTGCCTGCTAGGCGGTGGCTATTCCTCCTGAGCTCCCCACCCTTCCTCAGGAACGGAGGTGACAGGGATGCCAGCAGCCAAACCAGATGCAGCTAAAAGCCCAGACTTTTTTTTCCCAGGACCCCGGGTGCTCTGAGAATTGAATACTCCAGGGGCAGATGACTTCCAGGCTGCCATTCCATGCACCCTGGCTCTTCTTTGCTCTCCCATACAAACTGTAAATGTTACCAGCCATAGGAAAATCGATTGAGTCTTCTCATCCTGTTTTGTAGGACAGAAAAAACTGGTGAAAAAAGGTTTCCCTCTGCTCCTCTGTCAGTTTAATATTCTGGTCGTCTTTGTCCCGGGCAAGTCTACGCTGATAGAACTCTAAGTTTCAGTGTCTCTTTGGGGAAGACTTTGTCTTCTAGGCTATTTTCATTTGGACAAGGATGGTCCCATCACACAGTTCAGAGCACGTTAGAGCTAAACAAACCACCAACCAACCACTTTTTTTTTTTTTTTTTCTTCTTCTAGCAGAAAAATTCCTGCCTGTGACTGACCTTAAGAAGAAAAATATAAGCAGTAAAAGATGAGACAAGGAGGTCTCCATCTGCTTGACCTTGGCAGAGCAACCGCAGCAGCACCTTCTCAAGGGGTCTGGCCCAGCCCAAGGAAGAAGCCCCGGCAAGGGTTTTGCCCAGGAGTTGTGTGGATCTCCCTCCTCCTGCCTCTCCCCAGGGTTGTTTGGTGCAGGCCAGCATGAGACTACTGCTTTAGTGGGCCACACTGCCCTACCCATCAGCAATAAGAAGCCTCTCCTCGAGGGTGAAACTTGTTTTAACCTCAAGGCCAGTCCCACCGAGGCCATGGAGCAGGAAACAGCGAGCTTGACCCTTGTTCCTCACCTGGAAGTGCAGATGAGTCACCAGCACACAGAAACACAGTCCAGAACACAACTAGGTCTTGCAGCCCTGCGACTTCTCCTTTCAACAGGCGGCATTTCACCTGAGTGAGGTGGCTCTGCCCGAGGTCACCAGGCAGAGAGCTGGCACCAACAGTCAGCAGAACAACCATCTGGGCAGCTCTCGGCCTCCCAGCAGTGTGTGTGAAGCACGTGGGCGAGACCGAGGGAAACGGTTTGCTTTGGGGAATACAAAAGTGCAAAACTCAGGACACTTGTTTTGTTTTGTTTTGTAAAAACTTACATAAGTTTATTGAACTGATCCAAACCAATTACCTATTTGGCCTGAATTCCACTGCTAAGTCTGCGAGCAAACCAAAGGCAAATTCTGTGAGCGGGAAGTATATTCCCCTTGAGAGAAACCAGAATAAAAAACGAGGTGGACTTACAGTTCTTCCTTTTTCTTTAAAATTACATATGGATGCATGATTAATAGGGAGCAAGAATAGACCTTCATGTTTAAATTATATTTGAAGTTTCCAGTAACTGCAGAAAAGCAATCACAGAGGCAAAGGCCTGAGATGGCTACAGCCCCTCTAACGTTGCTCTGGGGAAGGCGTCTCTCCGCTGCCTATGGAAGTGCCACATTCAAATGAGGGAGGCACAGCTGCCAGGAATACATATTTCAGCCCCTGGGCTGCTTTCAGCACCTCGTTTGCATTTCTCAAATCCTCGCACGAACAGAACCTACAGAATCTCATTTACAAGCAAAACCGGCAACCAACGGAGGCAGAGCCGCCACGTCGCCTTCTTCAGATGACAGACCTGAGTGGGCGAGAGCAAACCGAGAGCCTCTCCCCAGCAGCAGTTCCCCTGAGCTGCTCCGAGCCACCGCGGGATGCACCATCATCTGCCTCCGGGATGTACTCAACTCCCAGTAAAAGGGGTTACAAATCCCACCCAGGGCGCAGCGGAGTCACCACCCTGTGCGTATTCATAGCACCGCCCGTTAAGGGACCCGCCTGAAACATCTGGTCAAAACATGGATACTCAAGAGGAACATGCCCCAAAACACAATGGCACAGCATCCGACCCCGAGACACAGAGCCGTGCGACGCTTTGGTATATAGCTGGCACCCAGTTCCTTCTGAACCAGGTGCTTTGCCCACTGCGTAGACTGCCCATGGCAGACTTCTATGCATGAACAACAGAACAGTTCTTGCCTAAAGTAGCCCTCGGATAGGAGGACACAAGTGCTAGAGATGCCCGCAACTCCATTCTCTCCACGGAACACGACAGAACCAGGGACCTTTTGCAGAAGCGGGTGCATGACAACAGCACCGGGACACAGCCTCTCGGGAACACTGCCTTGGCCGAAACCAAACTGCCCACCCTCTCACGACCCTCCTGGATTCTCAGCATCCGCTGGTGGCCCCAAACCCCATCTCACCCCAAGACAAGGTCCCCTGTTAAGCAGTAACACGGCACACATACAAGACCCTTTCTCAGCAGGTCTTAGAAAAGGAAAGTCAGTCAGCTCAGGATATTTTGCCACGTTGGTCACGCACCATTTGGCCCTACTTTTCAAAGTCAATCACCTGGACTCATAAACTGTCCCTGGGCTTTGGATGTGACACTCTCTCCTTGGGAAGCCAACCAAGATTTTTGGTTTCCACCCCCTGAGTGCTCTGCTAGCTGCACAGAGGGTGAGTGGCTTGAGAACTTCCTCCAGAAGCAACCTTCCCCCGATGAAGTAGCAAGGCTGTGATACTCGTATCATGACTTTTGTTGACCCAAATAGACCAGAGGAGCTGGTCTGGGTGTTGGCACCACATCCCTGGCAGCTGCGTGGGATGCAGTAGGTGTATGCCAGTAGGTGTTCTCTTTTTTTTTTTTTTTTTTTTTTTGCCATCTTCCACCAGTTCCCACCAGGTCCACTGTAAATAAACGTGTGATTCACTGTCAGTTCTGAGCTGGCGCGGTGACAGCACCGTTCTCTTCGCAGACAGGCTAACCTTTTGTGGGCGAACATTAAAAGCACATTCTTGGGTCTTCTCTACATCCCATCCGATTCTTTAATGGTCTTTGTTTATTTCCTTCTCCGAAACCAAAACATTTAATTGTGCTGAGGAAGTTGGTCAATAGTTACAGCATCTCGTTAATACCGGTTACAATGCTATAAATATTCCACATAGGCAATTACTGCTCTATAGAATTAGGTCAAGAGATACTTTTGCATCCCCTTTGGTCGCTTCCCTCTGACACTGGAGCAACTGAGGGGTATCCTACTTAAACTGGACTTCAAGGGGAGAAATAGGCTTCTAATATTAAACAACCATATCTTCATAAAACTTTGCTTTATAACAAAATATCTTATTAAACACACCTTTTCCTATGCGTATGTACGTAAATATCATACAGAAGTGTTGGCTTAAGAGTTTTGCTAGAAGGCAGCAAGCGCCGTTCTCTGCCCAAATGGAAAATACATCTTCAGTAAAGCTCTAGCTTATAAAAGCATCATCTTATGTTACACTGCTGCCATCTCCCTGCTCTCTTGTTTTACGGGTACCACGGCTCCGTGCCGCAGCCTCTACACTACCTATGGCCAGTCTTGCTCTATTTCCTATTGCTCGTCCCAACAGGGCCACGAGATTGACATTTTTGGCAGGGGGATGAGGCACAAATTGTTAATTTGTCTTAAATCCATTTGTAATCATTATGCTGGATGTGGAATTACTCCCCTCCAAGCAGTCCCCACACCCTGAACCTGAAGACTATAATACTTTATCCCCTTCTTGTCCTACCCCATGATCTAGGTAAAATATGAAGAGAAATACACAACTCCAAGAATATAAAAGGAGCTCAGTGATGTGGACAAAAGCATCACGGGAAAGAAAGTGCATGTGGGGATAAGGGAGGATTTCAAAATTAAGGTCAGAAGTTCATGTGTAACTAAAGCCCTCACTGCACAGATTCCCAAACTTTGATGCAGCTGCTTATAACTAAGTCATCTGAAAAGTCTTCAACTTGTCAGGAGGATAAAGGAACGAGGGAGAACACAAGAAAGCGAGACAAGGCAGGTAAAGGAAGGAGGATTTCATCACACAAGAAAGGGAATCTGCTCTGCAGTAGAAAACGGGGGCTAACTTAAGCAGCAGCACATGATGCCTACAAGGTGCGTGTGGGGGGAAAACAATGCAGCTAGGGAAAACCTGCTTTACAATACACGTGAGTCTAAGTTGCTTTCTACTCAGCTTCTAGAAACTGATCCGAGCCAACACGTTCTCCTAGTTGGGACCCTCAGCAGGGACTCCCCCCCAGCCAGGAGCCCCTGGGGAAAGCGCTAGGTCTCACCTCTGGTGCAACAGCAACAAACACCAACTCCATTCTTACTCTCTCCCAGGAGAGCAATTTTAGCCATTCCACTTCTAGCACCAACTGGTACAAGGTTAAGTGCATACTGGAGGATCAATTCAGCATCGTGGGGGTGAATCGCTGCCAACGAGGGAGCTGCTCTTCCACCCCTTTTTGACCTGTCACTCTAAAAAGCCCTTCCAACGCAGCGCCCATCCACTGCCTTCCAAACCTCACTCTGCAGCGCGCATGGCAAGGGTCCCTTTGCCTCCGGGCTGCCAGTGCCATGGGCTGCAGACACTGGGTGAGATGGGTACAGAAATCTAAACCCCGAAAAGCAGAACAGGACAGCGTGGATAGAGAGCGTGTGTTTTGAAAAGAAATGGTTTCTTTCTAATTAAGGTCTCTTTCTTTCCCCCATTTTGTGCACTCAATAAAAACCAACCCAGTGGAGTCAAGTGAATGCACTAAGTACCTGAGCTCTGAATCAAGCAGAACACTGTTTTGGATCTTTTCAGTGAACTCGAGTGCAACAAAAGGTTGAAACAGCATCCAGCTGCAAAAAAACAGTTCAGTAAGCTCAAGCCGTAGACGGATCGCTAGGCCAAAGGGTGCTCTGGTGGAGCCAAAACCCCCAAAATATAGAAAAATTAAAAAAAAAATAAATAAAAAGGTCAAATTCTACACTGGGTTCTCTTCTCCCTTATGGACCCTAGCATTCATTCTTTAGCTTGAGCAACTGACCATTCATGCCGAGTCACGAGTATACCGGAGCATCGAAGAAAACAACAAGGTATTGCACACACTGAAACACACGCACTGAAGTCAATTGTCACCTCAAGGTCACCCGCAGTGGATGGTGGGCATGGTTCTCAGATCAGGGCACTTCCTCCGGGCTAAGAAATCACCTGCTACAGAAACACAACCAAACCTCAACCAACCGACCGAAATAAAAACCTTGCAAAACTCCTTAATGCATGTGTGTGGGTGTGTGGGGCGAGCGCGTGCACGTGTGTGCACTCACAAGGTCAAAAGAGGCTATTTCATTCTGGGCTCCACGTAAATTTTATCCCCATCCCGAATGCCGTAGGAATGCAGTGCTCGCGAGCTGTATTTCATCTCCTCCGGACCAAAAGGAGCTTCCTGGTCCAAGTAGAAGAGCAGCATGTTGCTTGTTGACAGCTGCACGACAGTTTTTAAGTGCTTCTTCAATTCTGCCACAGTCTGATCGAGACGGATCGACATCTCCTCCACCTTGTCCTGGAAGTGAACCTCCACCTTCACGCTGCTCTGCGGCCGAAGATCCACGACTGCCAAGGGCTCCAGCTTCCCGTACTTAGTGACCAGCTCGTGATACCTGTAAAAAAAATCAAACAAGTCCAGAGTTACAGCAGAGTGGCTCCTGCAGCCGATGCCTGTTTCACAACTCGGTTTCTGCTTCACTTGATGGTACTACCCCACTTTAGCTGCCACTTCATCCGAGGTTGCAAAGCATAAACAAACATCTGCACGCAGAGGACGGTGACCAGATGAGAAGAGGGTAAGCACAGATTCCAAGGTGCAATTCATCTACAGCCCAGAACTCTTTAATGAGAGCTAAAAGAAGTTCCACCTCAACACGAGGAAAAACTCCCCTGTAAGAGTGACAGAGCCTGGCAGAGGCTGCCCAGAGAGGTTGTGGAGTCTCCTTCTCTGAAGACTTTCAAGACCTGCCTGGATCTGTTCCTGTGTGGCCTGCCCTGGGTGTTCCTGCACTGGCAGAGGGGTTGGACTCAGTGATCTCAAGGTACCTTCCAACCCCGACCATTCTATGATTCTATGAAAACCAAAACCTAGACAGCAACGAGCTGTCCTCATCCCCTGTGAGAGAGCCTAGCTGGCATATGGCTCTACCGAAACATCTCACAGTTTAAGCAGCACTTCACTCAAGGTGAGAAGGATGGATGAGACTCTCATGAGTAAGGAGTATTGCCGAGCCAGCATTCAAAGCCCCTAAGTGCATGGCTCTCTTCATACAAGTCTCCTGCCCAACAACGACAAAAGGAAAACCCTGTCTTTCTTCTCCACTCGCTGCCAAACCTCTTACACTTTGGGGAGCTGAATGTTCCTCAGTGAGACAACATTCTCCCTGAGTCAGATCTGATGACCCATTAAGACATCCACGAGGAATAAACCTGATGGTACGAGTCCTGTATTCCCCACCACCAGCATGACACCACCTAGAGCACACAACTGAGCCATGAAGCTCTCTACTGGGCACCTACAACTTGAGAAACCTCAGCTGTGGCTGCAGTGTGGTTTGGAAGAAAGGGAGGACACTACACTCACAAGACTCTACGCCTCCCGCAGTGAAAACGCTTTGCTGAAGAGTTCCAGAGACAACTAGTGCTCAAGTAAAGCACGCAGTCCTCAGTCTAGACTGACAGTATCTATGGCTGTCATTCAGACATTGCTGCTGTTTTCCAAGAGGACATCTGGGTCCCAAATGCTACACTCCACTGAGCTTGGGATCACCAAGAGCACCAAATCAAGGTGAGCTGCTGCACAATTTGGAAGCTGACAACAAATGGGACTTCTTGTCAACTGCCTCTTCACACTTCCTCTAAAACAACATGGGAATTTCACTCGCAGAGCCACCCACTCCACCATCAAGTTCTCCTTTGAGCCAAGTTCTCTGACTGCCCTTCGCAGGGTCCCTCTCAGGGACTGCAGTGGAAAGCCCATCTCACCCTCCCGCCGCCTTCAGCAGGCATCGCTGCGATTGGGCAAGGCTGCATCTCCCCTGCCAGGCTGGGAAAGAGGCGAAACGGCCACACAAAACACAATGGGATTGAACTGACAAAGACCAAGAGCTGCCGAGAAAAGGTAACGTTTCAGAGGCGCTCCGCTCCGCGCCGTACAGAAAGGTCTTTTTGTTCCCGACCCGAGACGGAGCTGAATGCGATCGGTGCTGTGCCACGGCCCCTGTCGAGAGATGATGGGACCTGGCAGGCTGGGTGGCCCCAGGGAGTCCTGATGAAGGCAGGAATGTTCCTGGAGAACAGCAGACCCTCTGTCTGCCGGGAAATGAGCTAAGAGATGCAGCACACTAGGATTTCCCTAGTCTCACGGACAAAATGAACCTTCACCAGCTCAGAGCGCCCACGGGCAGGCTGGTGCCCTGCTCTCCCCGTCAGCTGGGTGACAGGATCAGGCCTATTTACTTGGAAGGGCCATTAGTGCTGAGGGGAGACAACACATTCACCGCGTTTTACTCACTGGGCTACCGCCCGCAGTAAGAGACAGCCCTGGCTAACGTGTCTCCGACGTGGAGGATTTCTTTGCGGCAGTTTCCACTGCAGACCAGCAACAGTTTCTTGCATGCTGACCAGAAAAGTCCTGCCACCATTCATGCACTAAGGGAAACCATGGTGAACAGGGCTGGCAGTGGGAAGAGGATAAAATGAGAGACAAAACTCAAGCAAGCTGAGAGAGAGAGAGAAAGTACCATGAGCGGGCTAAGGTTACCCAAACACGTGCTGTAAATACGCAGAGGGACAGGCACTGCTGTCTCAAGACTCTCTTGTGTTGAGGAAAGGCAGAACAAGCTTTGCAGCCTGCTCCTCGTATGCCAGCTGTAGCCTGCAAGGACAGTTAGGAGGCTGGACAACTGGCTTCCCTCAGACCCATCAGGATGAAGGCACACTGCTCATATGGTTCTTTTGTACCCTGATAATAGGCACCCTGGAGACTTCTGTAATCACCCCTCGTAGCCTGGCAGACTCTGGCTACCAGAGCAGAGGATGCTGAAGAGCTGAGCCTGGCTAGAAGTGTCTCTGATACTCTGCAGATAAACAGCGTACCAGACAAGTAAAGGAGTCATTAAAAACCCCCAGACACAAAGACGTCACTCAAGAAGACAGCCAATATTGCACTGTACGCTCAACACTTCTCTCTAACCCACGACATCCAGGGAGAGAAATTATTCTGTCCATATCCTTCCCTTTCTGAGCCCTTTGAGCTGCAGCCCACACAGACGTGTGGGGCGAGCAGAGGGTTTGCCAGGACCGAGCGTGCCGGTCACTCAGCCCACGCCACACCTTGAGTGCCTCATGGGGGGCTTTCCATGCCCAAGTGTCTCTTCTCCCTCTGCTTGAGGCAGCGCTGCAGTGCAGATGCTGTGCCCCAGCAACAGCGTGTGCCCTGCTGAGATTCTAATTGCAAACCACCTTTGGAGAGACCACGCCAGATTTGGGAGCAAAAAGGAGGAAGCTTTAGCACCAAACACACACAAAATCCCTCTGCAAAGAATGGCAGGGTCTCTTCCTTCCAGGGCTGCTGCGTACGGGGTCAGGAACCGACACCCGGCCCTCGGCACTAGGAACACTCTCAGCCATCTGCAGCCTCGATAGAAAATAGCCTGTAGTGGCTCAAAACTCCTCCAGAACAGAACAACCCCCCAGCCTGCTGCACAAGTCTCTTGGAAATGCTGCACAGATGAAGGGATCCAGACAAAGAGCCCATTGACCACAAAAAGGGTGGCAACAGTGCTTAAAGGTTAAGAAATCAGAGGGGGAGGCAATTCTCCTACATCTTACCAGTACAGGACCGAGCCAGCACGCTCAGATCAGTCTCTTTTTCAGTGGGGGAGGTATTAGTAATTTCTTACAAGGGCTCCCACTTGGAAACCGACCCCGGTTGTACGTGGTGCTGTGTAACTACACGGGGGCACGCAGCCCGTTCCCAAAGTCCACATCCTAACAGTAGCCTCGTCAGTATCTAAAGCTACACCCACCCCACCATCTCCTCCTCAACAATACCTGTGTCCTGGACGTGTCACCACAATACCCAGAGATGCAAGTGCGTCAGGAAAAGATTCAGAGCCTGCCAGCTATTGATGTACCTCCCCTCTTGTGTGCAAACCCTTCCTCCTGAGCTCAGGGCAGCACAGTCCTTTCACCAGGATCAAGGGGACACTCACACTTTAGTTTCCCTCCCCACCTACAACCGAGCACACCGGTTGCAGTGCAAAGGCCTGCCTTGCCTTCTCCTGGCTCGTTTTGCAGGTCAGCCCCAGCCCTGCTCACCTAAGGGCAGGGCTCTGCTGCAGCTGCTGGGCTCAGCTGCCCTGCTGCTCTCCCCTCCCTGAGCCACAGACACAGAGATGTGGAACAGTTTTTGGAGAAATGAAGTGGATTGTTTTCCATAACATGAGCTCGCAGCCCCCATCTCCCCTTCCCCTTCCTCTCCCCTGCATTCTCCGCCTCTGCAGCTATCCCTTCCAATATTTCTTTCATTTTTTTCCGCTTCAAGGGCTTCTAAAATTACAAGCCAGGACTTGTCCTCAGAAAAAGGCACAAGAGAGATCACCAGCTGTCTTGTCTCCCTGACTGCGTTAGTACCCTTCGCCTCTGAATTGACCCCGGTACACCTTTAACAAATACTGTAATTACTGGACCTGTTACTATTCATACAAAGCACCGTGCCCTCGCTCCCCACCCCAGCCCCCCCATGCCCTTGCGGTACCAGCAGGTCACAGACACAGTGCTTTTGAAAAACAAGAGACATTTGACCTGACAGTTAAGCTGGAGGAAACACTGAGCAGCCAACATAAACACCGACCAGATTCCTTCCACACCTTTGCCGTCTGTACTGGCCCACACCTTTGACCTTCTCTACCCTTTTGTTTTGCTTATCCCTACCCCTGTCTGTCTCCCTGGATACGCACACTCTCTTGTTCTACCCCCTTTCTGTAAAGAAAGGTTTATCAAGTTTTGTTGTCTGAAAAGCGCACGAGGGTTCTAGGGCAAGAGGCACATAAATGCAGCGGCTCGATGCTCCATCATCCTTCCTCAGCCCATTAAGAACCAGTAAGTAGATGCTGGCACAGAAAAGATAGCAACTGAACAGCATCTGTCAAAGTTCATTAGTTTACCAAGATGAACAGATCATTGGGCATACTTTTTTGGCAATGAAAAACCATCAGACTTGCGATTTGCAGGCCTGAAAGTGAGGGGACAGCTTCCCATCTCCAGTCACATCCCACACACCAGATGGTCAAGAGAATTAAGACATCCCGGCCTGGCACCAGAGAGCACGATCTGGACTGGCTTTTGGGGACTCCCAAACACAGGCAGACTATGAAGCTAGCCGTGGGGGAGGCCGTCGGGGAGGCCGGGAAGCAATGAAGATCACGAACTGAACAGTCATGTTGTTTAATGGCACTTGACGCCGACACTTTAAGACCAAGTTTGACTCAGAAGTGATTCTACAAGTCATCAGACAACACTCTAATATAACGACAATAGCTGGAACAGATTGAGGAAGGCAAGACGGGAGGAAGGCGAGGGACGTTTTCTTCACAGAACAGCTAGCCCAGATTTCCCACAGAACGTCATCTGTTTGGTCACCTTTCCCTTTGCCTCGCCACCCTCCGGCCCCCGCTCTCCGCTCCACGACAGAGTGCGTACCTGAATGGGACCTCCTCCTCCGGGAACTCCATGTAATAGCGGATGAAGAATCGCTCCGAGTCCTCTCGCTCCCCATCGGCGACGATGCTCCCGTTGAGCTTGACGATAGACGGCAACCTGCGTGCGGACGCCGAGAAATGCAATCAGAGAGAAAAGAAAACCAAGCAGGGTGACCAGGAAGACAGTGGCTGTCAGAAGCTACGCGCTGCAACATGAATACCAGAGAGATTCCTGCCAGGTCGCTTACACCTCGGTCCCCTCCAGAGAGAGGGCAAGTTCCGTGCAGTTTCTCCAGGCACATTCAAAACAAAGTGTTTAGTTTTGTGTGCAGAGGCATCTATGAGACTCAAAGATTTCTCTTTGAAGTAGAGAAACTGGACTGCACATTTCCACTACTCCCACTTTCCCGCACAACAAAAAAAGACAGCTCAAGTCTTTCTGAGTGGTGAATTCACACAAACCCCCATCTCCTAACAACCTCTTCCTCCCGATTCCCACCCCCAGCCGCTCATGGCCGCGTAACGCCCCTGCTGAGCAGCACAAACAAGCAACAGACCTTGCTATTAGCAGCTTCCTGCGTTCCTCGGTGGTGTAGGACTGCAGCAAAGGGATTCCTAGCAGCTTCACTTCCTCGAGCTTGGGAAAAGAATTTAACTTGTCGATGTCTTCCCAGCAATGCAGACCTGCTTGGAAGAAAAGATTTGCTTAAACAAACACAGATAACACACCACGTATCCAAGATAATCAGACACAGTAAAGAACATCTGTGACAGGCGAGCATCAGCTGCAGTTTCTTTGAGAAGTTGGCTTTTTGCTCATCATGCACTGCAAAAAATCTCCTTTGTCTGCTTATGAGACGCCGTCGTTTAGGTTCTCTCATGCTGTTCTGTAAGCCTAGAAGGGTGATGTCCGTGGCTGATTAGGGAGCTTATTTTTTTAGGGACCATTCAGTGTTTGGCCCTCACTGCCAAGGATGGACTAGCATCAGTTATGAGGGCTCTAGCTATAAAGAGATGCTGCCTCCAGTAGGATTGAAGTTTTCAGGACTTCTGTCATTCTAGGAGTCACTAAATAGCCATCAAATGGCTCTACCTCGCACGCATCACCACCTTGGGTCCCGTTTCCACTCACGACCCAATGGTAAAACAGTCCCAGAAGCCACTCAGCCATTTAATGTAAAAGTCTTTAACCCACTTTCAGCCCACTCAAAACCTGATGTTTGGGATAACAAGGCAAGGAGGGAGGGTAAAATGAAATAGTTTAATATTGAGCAACACTACAGCCCTGATTATGTGGCAAGATGAACACTATTGCCTTCACTGCCCTTTGCTGTGGCTGTGGCAATGTTTGTCACGATGCTTTTCCAATGACTGTTCCAGGAGCTTACACTGTCAACCTGAGTTACACAGCTGGTTTCTCCAAACAACGTTCAACAGCTTCGCCCACACAGGACAGAAAATGTGAAAAAACCCTACCAAACCACAGAAAAAGCATCAGTTCGAACTAAATCGGGGCTCTCGTTTGAGATAAGTCTGTCAAGAAATGCCAAGTTCAAGCCCAAACTCTGTGTCACAAGCACAACTCAGAAGAAGGGGCTCTTTTCAGGGCAGAAACAAAACTCCTGTAAGTATCACGGTGCTGTGTGCGAGGCTGGCAGAGAGAGTGTCCTTTCCCCACAGCACTTGAAACCCCTGTGCCAAGGTCACCGATGCCTAAAGCCATCCCTGACCCTGTGATGTTGTAACTTCACTAAAAATCATTATCTTTAGCTCATCTCTGACCTCCACTAAGCTAAAAGAGCCTGCAAAGGGAGGCATCAGTTTAACACCTTCACGTGACAGAATTCTGGAGTGCAGCAAACTTGCCTAAAAAAAAAAAAAAAAAAAAAAAATTAACATGCTCCTTGGGATTTCCATTTGATTTTCAGCTCCCAAAATATCAGAATGCAAGACAGAATCCAGAGTTCTTAAATACCTGGCATCAAAATTGCAAAACTACTTACCAAAGGAGCACTTGCTCCTTGGTGAGACGGTGCTTTCAAATCCAGCTTAACAGGCTTTTCTTCCTCTAGTTAGCTTTAAGCTTTTATTACAGGGATTCCTTGATGCTTACATTGCAGAGCACGTTAACAAAATACCTTCTACCTCAGCTAACACTTAACTATCACTTGCACAGCATATAAAGCTCTAAAGAACAAAGGATGATGATGAATTAAATACTCCTGCAGAAGAACCTCTGGCATCCACATCATCTCACAAACACTTCGCAGCCCTGCCGAGCTGCCCCGCAGCTCCCTCTCTGCGAGCACCGGGTGCCCTTCCCCATACACCAAATGCTTATTCTCCTTCTGGAGCGTTGGCTGAAAATTCTCTGGGGATGAAGTGTCAAAGCAGCCTCGAGCAGAACTTGTGGTGAGCTAATAACCGAGCACAGATGACAGAGGGCTTTTGCTGGTGAGTGTTCAGCCCTTATGTGCCACACAGCTACTACACACATGCTTGTTTTACCCATGATAAAACAGAGATTAAAAAGCAAATGAGATTCTTTCGTCCCCTCCACAGCCAGACATTTATTTATCCTTCTCCAGCCAGGAGCACCTGAGGCAGGGACAGGAAACAGAGGGAAACTACTACAGTAAAAAAACCTTTACCAGCTCATTGCCAGCCTATGCAACTCAAACTCATCTTTTAGATAGCAACTAGCTACCAAAAGCAGCAGGTAAAGCCCAGAGAGACAGGCAAGTTGATTTGTTGCCCGTTTTCCTTTCCTAATGCTACAATCTTCAGGTCAGCAACCACCCCGAGGCTGAAGTTTCAAAGAGCGCAAAGCAAGCGCGTTTTTCACCCACTCAGGAGGAGAGACTCCGATCAACCGCTGTCACTTAGGCAGAGAACAAAAAGCCTCTGAGAAGCGTTGTCCTTCCAGGCTCTCACCTGACTTGTGCAAATTGATGGACCTCAGATTGGGGAACAGCCTCGCTAGGGAATCTTCTGACTCTTCGATGGTTGTGAGGTTGTTGTTAGCCAGAATAAGTGTGTCCAGTGATGGAAACATAATTCCCAATTTTCGAATTTCAGTCCAGTCTTGAAGATTATTGTCAGTTATGTGGAGTAATTTGAGAGACTGACAGCAAACCGGAGAACAAGACACTGTTTCATAGTCGTTAAGGCACAGGAAGAGCTCCTCCAAGCTGAACAGGGGAAGAGAGATCATATCATCATCTCATACCTGGAGATGGCTACCCTCTTGGGTACAGGGACATGCACATGCCATTTTAACACAGCTTTCTCTATCAGCTCGTACGTGATTTGAAACTTTGATGTGGGGAAGACTTTGAGCTCTCCAAATGGAGCGCTTTGATTATGTCTCTGCTCCCATCTGTAAACTCCCTCCACAGCTTCTAAGTGTTCCCCCAGCCTTCCAGTATTAACTGTGTGACAGATGGCTCGGGGTGGTGTTCCACATTTGTGCCCAACAAGCCACCAAACCAACTCCCATGGTGACTGGTACCTGCTCTCAGTGCTCACCACTTAATTTAACAAGGTGTTTTTATACAACACAGATGGCACTTTTTGCCCCACGTCATCGGTTCTGCTGAAACTTCCCATTAACAAAAGAAGAGGTCTCACTAAGTTTTCAGACAACTAAGCTAGGCCTCCCAATGCCAGGGAAGTGCTCATCAGCCACACAGGATGCACTGCTGTCCTCATCAAAGCCATACGAAGAGGGACCTGCTATCAAAATGAAGCCGCCGAGGACATTCCTGGAAGCAGAATGCCACGGCCAAGGTGGACGGTGGCCAAAACACAGAAATGAACACTTCTGCACAGAAAAGCACGATAAAATATTACTTGACAAGTGGCCAGGCTCTCAGACCTGTATCCCATTCAGGAGGTACAGGTATGCACTGTGCCATTCATCCTGCAGTGACTCAGACGGAAGCCTGTCACTGCCTACATCGTTAGGGAGATGATCCATCCTTGGTATTCAGGTTTGGGGTGAGAAGTCCCAAGCTTTGCATTGCCACACAAGTTCAGCTTTTGAGACAGTGTAAAGTATTTGCTTGGCCAGTTCCCAAACTCCCAAAGGAAAGAAAAAAAAGAAGAAAAGAAAAAAGAAAATCCCTTTTCACTGCCACTCATGTTTGCATCCACACATCCCTCACCCAGTGACGTGATGAGCCAGCCCTGCCCTGCAAGCAGCAGCACCCCTTGCTACACCCAACTCCCCGTGCTTACTCTGGTAATTCCTGCAGGATTGTGTGGACTGTTTCCCAGGAAGCTTTGCTGTTGTTGAGCACAAGTTTGCGAACACCAGCGAAAGACCCAGCGCACCTTCTCTCTAAAACGGACAAACTGAGAGGGTTGGAACTCAAGTTTAGAAACTCCAAGTGGGGAACGTTGGACACAATTTTACTGACCTAAGTGGGGAAGGAAGAAAGAAAAAAAAAAAAAAGAGAAAGAAAGAAAGAAAGAAAGAAATGCATATCAGGCAGTAATCGGAGCTCATGCAATAATACCCCATCTCCTAAAAGAGGGCCCTTTGGAATCACCACAAGCCAAAGAAAAGATACGGGGAAAAAAAAATAAGGGCTTCTGGATAGCTACCTGTAATTCATACTCTAGCTATTCACTGATCTAGATCGATTGGTTAATTGCTCATTCACCTCAACAGTTCCTTTAATTACATTCTCCGAGCAGCTTGATAAGAGAAAGCCAGTCTCTTGGGAGAGGTCACAGAATCCACCTTAAGACCAAGCTTAAGCGGCAGCAGGCTACGGGAGCCCACAAACTGTACCCCTCTTTTAGCAGGGGGGACAATGGGCACGTCTCTTGAGTTTACAGCCAAGGCTCTGATCACCTACTCAGCTTTCCACTCCGTGCTCCCCACTGGCCTCGCCATTCTGCCCAGCATAGAAGACAGGCAGAAGCTCTCTGTACACATCTGCTGGATTTCTTACTCGATACCCTTACCCTGAAAACAGCAGCTTCCTTACAAGCTATCCAAAGATTCAGGTACTGCTGACAGGGGCTGCTGTCTCTTTTTGTGCACTCAAAGTGCAGCTGAGGGCAAAGAGGAGAGAGGTAGGAAGGAAGATCAAGAAAGAGAAAGAAAAGCCAGAGATGACAACTGTACAGCTCTGGAGTGCAGGATATGTATTGGATTGTGTGATCAGGGCAGGTATTGCCCAGATACTGCTAATACATCAAAAAATGCACAAATAAGTGACTTAGATGATCTGTTTGTAGCATTCTAGCAGAATACTACTCATTATGTTTTCAGTGTCCAGAATAATTGAACACTGTGTGTTTGCCTCATCAGTGGGTGACACTAAGGAGGGACAGGCTGCAGTACAAGGCTAGAGGCCAAACTGAAGCCATCTGAAATGCCTTAGGAATGAAGTAGACAAAGTGGAATGATATCAGAGCAACAAAAACCACACAGGATTTAGAAAAAAATGGCCTATAACAACTATTTAGAAGAATCAGATTTTTTCAGTATTACACTAAAATAGGAAAAAGGAGACAGGAAAGCTGCTCTTTGAGGGTACAAAAGGCTGCCGTGGAAGGAATGGTGAATGAAAGCTCCCCCACGCCTGCTGGGAACAGAGCAGGGAGCAGCTGGCTTAAATTGCAGCATGGGAGACTTAAGTTACATGGTTTAGACTACGAGGTTATTAGCTAAGCATGGGAACAGGCTACCCAGGGACCTGCAATCTCCACCACTGGCAGTTTGTAAGAGCTGGGGAGATATTTATCGGTTGCGGATGGGCAATGAAAACTTAATCCTGTCTCAGAGGAAGGGGCCAAAGCCCTTCATTCCCTGCTTTACCACAGCTCATGCAGAAGCCAACAAATTGGGCTAAAGAGCCTGAGCAAACGGCAGGGAGCAAGGTGTGCCAATTCCGAGTGGGTGCAGCTCTCCCAGCTGCTTACGCACCAGCGGAGCCCAGGCCAGTGAGGAGCTGCTAACGACACTTAAACAGATTGCAATTGTTTTACTTGTATTACATTGTATTTATCTACCATATCTCATCCAAGCACTGCAGAGGATTTTACAAGAGCGTTCAGCATTCATTAATGAGGCTTCAGAAATACTCTTTGAGGTAAATGTTATTAAACCTGGTTTGCAGGTAGGGAAAGAAAAGCGGAGAGAGAACAAACGCCTGTCCCAGCATCAAAGAGTCAGAGGCAAAGCTGGGAATCAACTCCCATTGCTTGGACCTCCTCGGTTCTTACTGTTAAAAACTGCACTTCTCATTAACCTCTTGATGTTAGAAACGCCAGTTCTGGAGCTTTGCACAATAAAAATGAAATATGTATATTTATCACTCACAGGCAGGTTCTTAAGTCATAAGGTGAATAGAGTGAGGTGCCCAAATGGATTAAATACATCACATTTATTGCTCAGTTGTCAAAGTAAATAAGCATCAGCTTCAAAGATGAGGAAGAACCCACCAAAAAATGGAAAACTTCCCCCTTTAAATGAACAAAGTACTCTTATAACCTGCAATGCGTTTGCAGTCACAGTAATAACCATCCAAATTATTCAGAAAGGTGCACGTGTAACCATTTTACCTCATGCCAGTCTTCCAGTTTATTGTCAGAAAGATCTAGCTCGGACACATGAGCACAGAAAGCGGCGATTTCATTCTCATCCCCTGCACAGGTTATGCCACAGCTGTTCAGGACCAGCACGCTCGGAAGGTTGAGACGATCTGAAACAGAAAGAAGAGATGCCCTCTGGTCAGCACTGAATTGTTTAGTTGCAGAAGGTAACAAACCAGAACAAACAAACACGACGTTCAGCAAAAGAAAAGATCAAAGCAATTCCACAGTTTACATGCATTTGAGGATCTGAGGATAAGCATGGGGTTTATGACAAGTAACTGGCGTCCATCAAGAAGGCTTCTTGTGTCTAAACGTGAAGTGCCCCTCGGTAGCAGTGCTCTTCAGTTACTCGGTGCATTTCTGCCCATGTAGCAGCGAGGACAGGCCAGCCCTTGAGGTTACAGCTTGTCTCCTATCAGTGCTTGCCAGAACATGGGCTCTTCCCTCCGCCTCAGATACCTGCTGCTCTGGCAGGATACAAGACGAGGTGGACCGTCAGCTGCGCAGGGTCAGACTCCCTTATCCTCTTGTACTTGGCCCACTTGGGGTTAGTAACAGCAAGGATGTACTTAAATACATATTTTCTAAGCTTTCCCTTCTCAGCAATGTAGAAGATTTAGCATCCTTACATCCTGGAAAAACTTAGGTCTCTACTCTGCCTTTTATGTTTCTGCTTCGGTTTTGCTCTAGTTCCTTCTCATGGGTAATGTCCTGGCAGCTCTTTCACAAGACAAGGACTTGGTTCTCAATCACAGTCTGATTTCCTAAGGCCGAGACACAACTAAGGTATAAGCTGTGCTAACAGAAAACCATTTTAACACAAGAAAGCCCCATGTAGGCAGGGCAGCCTTACTTACACACTTTCACACACAACACAGCTCTCCTTGAAAGTCTGGAGACTTTCAAGACCCGTCTGGATGCACTTCTGAATGACCTGCTCTAGTTTTGTCCTGCTCTGGCAGGAGGGTTGGCCGATGATCTTCAGAGGTCCCTTCCAACTCCTAACATTCTGTGATTCTGTGAACAAGCTTTTTTTTTTTTCCTAAAAAGAGTGGCTCTTTTTCTCTCTCCTTAATGCTTGACAGCTATGCGACTAGAAAGGGTTTCTAGCAGCAATTACTTGGAGTCATCTGAGTTTTCAAGTTTCCTAGCTCATTAGCGTTCGGCTTCTTCAAAGGATGGTGGTGTATTTTGGGAATGAGTTATGACGTATTTGTAAATCATGTCTCAGTCACCTTTTAAGGCTCACAGAAAGGCCCTCTTTTCTGCATCCAAACACCTCAGGTAAGCAGGTGCCTGCACACAGGAGAGCGCACGCTGATTGACTAATCCATCAGGCTAATTTTCCATTCCTGTTAATTTTGAGTGACACGTGGTACATTTTATCCTCAACTGAACTCAGGCTCTTTTTTCTCCTCTGTCAGTCTCAGTTACCATAAACTTCACCCAGCTCACTGCCATGGGTATTCTCCCCTTTGGGGCTGGTTATGATACAAATCGACCTGACAGAAATTTAAACTACTCTTACAGATCAAGATGGGCAACGGGTAACACAAAGAAGCGGCAGTTCTGGTGGGGTAAACGTGAATCTCGGACTCTTCCGCACAAACCAAGAAACAAACACTAACATCAGAGCGTGAGGGAAGACAAAAGGGTGTCAAAAGGATCCAGCTTAAAGAGCAGGAAATGGGGACACAGATTTTGCAGTCTAGGAGGCTCAAGGACACACATGAGCAGCACAGCACTTCAGACAGACATCTGTCTGAAACTCCCTCATGGCAGTAAGGTCGGAAGCAAAGCAGAGAGGGGATTTCTCCACTAGGTCAGCATAAGCAGGGTCAGAGAGTATTTGATGCCTTAAGAAGAGAGCCAAACTAAACCACAAATTCATTTGAGTCACTTGTCACAAAAGAAGCCCAGCTGGAGATTCAATGACTCGTCGCTTAGTTTGGAATATGGTCCAGTCCTGTGCACACTGGACTCCTCTACCTGCAGACATGGCTGCAAGATGATGGCACTGCATGACACCATCAGTATGTGGACCAACCTCAAATTTAGATGGAGTGCTATGCATTTTTTAAGCTGTCTCTGCCAAAATACCTGCTGCTGCAGCAAATAATGAAACAGTATCGCTAGTCTGAAGAAAATAACTCCAGGGACGGCTGAACCCACATCTCAGCACCACACAGAGCCTTATTTCCATCTTTCATGGACAGTATTCTGATACTGTAACATTGCAGGGAAATGTACTTGGTTTTTAGAGCAACTGGTTCAGTCACTGGATCAACTTTCTGTCTTTGTTCGATTCCAGCCTCTCAGCTCTTCAGGAAGAAACACATTATAATACATTGTGATGCTTCTTTTTTGGGTCCATTCAGTGCGATTCTTCCTCAACAAAAGCAACAACAGCCAAGAAACTGAGTCCACCTGGACCCCCACAGATGGTCAGAAAGACCAGAAGCCTACCTTTCATCGGTGAGCCCTGGGGAGTTGCTGGGACATGCACCCCCATACCAGGTCCACGACGATAAGGGAAGTTCTCGGGGCTGTATTTCTCACAAAGAACTTGCATGAAACTCCTTCCGCTGGGCTGGTCCATGCTCCCTTGTTGGACTTCTAGTTAATGCAGAAAAAAACCAGAGCATATAAACAGTCATCAACTAATCATC
Source organism: Megaceryle maxima (assembly GCA_024605025.1). Taxonomy (NCBI): domain Eukaryota; kingdom Metazoa; phylum Chordata; class Aves; order Coraciiformes; family Cerylidae; genus Megaceryle; species Megaceryle maxima. Next base: position 54,933 of record JANHGN010010815.1, read on the forward strand.
ACCTCCAGTCGTGGTCCTTGGGAACACAGGACGTTAAGTGACCGGATGGGTCACGGGTTCCACTTCTGACCTGCAGAGTAGTTTAACAGGTCACATTTCAAATTTCAAGATTAGTGCCTGAAAAGAAACCAAAATCTAACAGATCTGCACCAAAATTACTTTCAGTCGTACCAATACAGACCAAGTGCAAGAACCTCTTTGCCCCACAGGCTCTTGCAGGACAGTTCCCAGTATGCCCCAGGCTGCAGAAGGTGACTTCTGTACCTCACAAGAGGACCGTGACATATTGACAGATACCCTCAAAGACATCTCAAGGGCAGCAAGGAGGGGAGAGCACAAAGAGCTGTTTAAGAGATTGTTCAGACAGCTGTTTTCATCCTGTAACTTCCCTTTGCTCTAACTCAGGACTTTCAGGCAAGATCAGCTTTTCAGATGAGGGAAACGAGAAAAGGAAAAAGACAGATAACGGATCCACAGCTCCCTCGCTGTTTATAAAGAAACACTCTGCAAAGCAGCTTATGATTTGCTTTTGTAAAATCAGGCCAATGCTGTGAACAGCCTGGGAGCTCGACAGCCTCTGCCAGGGACACCTCCACCAGCTGGCCCCCGGGGTGTCATGGAAATAGTGAAGTTAGATAGTGAGCTTACTCGGGAGCTCTCAGGGCTCTCACCTTCACCAGTGGCAGTGGCTCATTCAAAGTGGGCTTTGGCCTCAAAAGGAGCATCACCATTTCTCCTCCGACATCTGCAAAGAATTCCGGTTCCTCCGCCCTGCTTGCAAACCCAGGCTTCTAATTAGAACACGGCCGCGGTGTCACGAAACGCTCTCGAGCACGTCACTTGGCCAGCCCAAAAATGTAAGTTTTGCTAATTCAATTTTGCAGCTGCTTAATGTATCTGGAAGATAAACATGCCCTTCCTCTATCTACCCATGCCACAGAAGAGCAGAGGAAAAAGGACTCGCTGCATCGCGGGCTGCTGACCTGCTCAGAAAGATATCAAGTGTCAGCTGGAAACACACTTGGCACAAAGCGTGATGTGGCAAGCATCCTGCTGTACCCACGATGGAACTACATTTATCTCTCCTACTTTCCTGCCCATACTCTCAACTTGGTATTTTACAGTTTCCTGGATAAAAAAAGAAGTCGAGCTCGAAACACACACAGAAATGGAAACATGGACAGGGAGGAGAGAGCCACATCCCCCCCTTCCAACAGCACAAGGCACAAACTTGCAGGAATCATCCATGTACAGTCAGTCATGGAGAAGCGTTTTCACCAAGTATTGCACATCTACCTTTCAAGTAAACCAGCAAAACCCAGCTCACACAGACACGTGCATTCTGCACAGAAACCTGCACCTCCAGAACTCCTGGTGGGAAGCCCCACTTTGGAATTCATGGTGAGGCCCACGTAAAACCAATGTCAAACTGAAGTTTCTGTCTGCTGCCATAAACTTTCCTTTAGATTTATTACAGGCAAGGATAGATATAAACCCTGAACAGAAGGGATTTAACTAAGGTTCAGGTTCCCTGTGCTGAGCATCACCTGTTTAACAAGCTCTACTTCTTCATGAACAGACCATTTAAAACATCTCTATCACTAAGGACTTCGGTACAAAAAGCAGCAAGTCGACTGAAACCTGTTCCTGTTTCATATTCTATATCAAGCTTACATGTCACAAATAAGGACTTAATGGATTGGTCTTTAAAAAGCCCCCCCCCCATCTTTTTCAGTCCTCAGCAACTCGATCAATTTGTATCTCAACTTCATATCACTGGTCTACGTAGAATTGGAAAAAAAAATTAATCCTCAAACAGCAGTTTGTGTTAGGAAATTGGCATTTATATTTATGCTAAAACACTCCTCAGGCCCCAGGAACAATATGCATTGGCAGCCATGGTTTTAGGCTGAAAGACCTCAGTCCGGAGTGCTTTGGGAGCTCAGTACTGTAGGACAGACAGATACTGCTCTCGAAATTCATATCCAGACCTTGTGGCCTGGAAGTTCTGAAACCCACCCCCCACCTCCATAAAGCTTCCTGCCCTTCACATCACTTTGCTGTCAGCTCCATTCCTCCTTATCTGCAGAGCAAACATCATCTGGGAATACCACATAAGAAACTCACCTTAGCATCACACTGGAGGCAAAAAAACTGTTTCCAGATATAGTAGGAGAGCAATCCAGAACCAAGGAAAAAAACAAACTGACGACGTTTACCCTCAACAACTTCAAATTCCAACCATTTTCTTTCTCAACCTTGACTTCTGCACACCAATGCCATTAGCAGATGAGAAAAACACCAGGGAGCAGCCAATCGCCTCTCCCACTTCCCTCCTCGTCAGAGTTCACGTTCCCTATAATCACCTGGCACACAGGTGGCTTCTCTGAATCACAAGTGCTCAAGAGCAAGGAATAACAGAAGGTGCAAAGCCAGCATGACACACTTGGAGTGAAGTTGTCTGCACAAGGGCAGCACAGGACAATTTGACAGGCGTGTTCCTGAGCGTTTTCTACTGGCGGCACGAGGAACAATTTATACTCTAAAATAACTTTGGGTTTTCTAAATGCCAGCAGAGGTTGCAAAAGATGGATGTGCTCAGCCTTTGAAAGAGGTCAATAGTCTTTGCTGTCCATATTTAAAGGCTCTGCTGGAATGCTGTGGCCCCAGTGACAGGGAACGTGGAAAGGGTCTGCAAAAGAGGAGCACGACCCTGACTTGAGATCCAAGGGAAACCCAGTGGGCTGCTGCAGCTGGTGAGTCAGGTGGAGGAACACTAGAAACGATGTGAAAAATATTTCCAACCCCATGCTATAAGCCTGTGAGGAGAATAAGAGACCCTTCAGGAGAATTACAGCATGAGTGACAAATTCAGGTGTCACTCAAACACCTTCAGAGCAGGTCCAAACCAGTCACGCACCAAACAGACTGGGACATGTTTGCTCAGGTGAAAAGCAAAGCGTAAGGAACAGATGCAACAAAACAAGGACTTTCAACACCCGTCTGGCTGCATTTCTGTGTGATCTGCTCTAGTTTTGTCCAGCTCTGGCAGGGGGATGGGACTTGATGATCTTCAGAGGTCCCTTCCAGCCCCTACCATGATGTGATTTCGTAAAAGATGCCAGTATGTCCTTCTCCTAATACGTGATTCGGGGAAGTTATTTTTGAACTGATGTTGAGAGACAGATAAATGAACAATGTCAGGGTGGACAGAAGGACCTTAGAGCCACCAGGGCAAGCTGCCCAGGCACATGAAACACTGTCAGGGGACTTCATCAAAGCATCAGAACTCGCTCACCCACCAGAGTACCACTGCGCTTCTGGAAGTGGCCAGTGCTAATGGCAGGGACTGTGGCGAGATCGAAACCGCAGGAGAGATGCCAGGAGCGTCACCCGACGTGCCTCCGGCCCGGACTCTGACACGACGCTGCTGAACCAGCCACCCCCTCGGGGGCTGCTGGGAAAACAACTCGGACGCAGAAGTCTGTGGGGAGCCCGTCTGGCGGTGCCCGCCGGGCCCCGCGGCGGGGTACGACAGCCCCGAGCCCCCAGAGGCCTCCCCCCGAGCGCTGCAGCCTCCGCCGACCCGGCCGCCTGCAACACGGGCCTCACACCGTCCCCGGCTGCCCTGCGCGGCCCGCCAGGGACGGCCCCCGGGTGACAACGGCCTCCCCCGCTCCGCACCACGCCGCCACCGCCGGCGGCCGGAGAGACCCCCGGTGACAGCCTCGGCCTCGCCCGCCCCCGGCCCCGCTCACCCAGGCCCGGCGGCCGCGTCCCGCATTGACCCGGAAGCAGCTCCGCGGCAGCCCAGTATCACGTGACCGGTCCCCGTCACGTGGAGAGAGCTCGGTTGCCATGGAGACGACGACGCCCTCTCCCCTCCCCCCCTCCCGTCGGTTCGGTCTTCCCGCGGCCCGGCGTGCACCGCGTGTCCCCGTCCCCGGGGGGCAGCGTCCTCTGATGTCACCGAACCTCATCAGTGACGTCAGACAGGGAGGTGACGCCAAGATCCCCGCAGCCCCGCGGTCGAGCACTGGGGACTCCCGCCGGGCGGGGATCGCTCCCCGGCCAGCCCGGAGCTCCGAAACCCGCGGGCGGGGCGGGGCGGGGGTGGAGGGGTGGCGCTGGCTATGGCACAACACAAACAGCCCCGCGGTTCTCCGTGCGTGTCCCCGGTGTCCGCGATGCGCGTCCCCGAAGTCCTCGATGCGCACCCAGCACCGCCTTGGCCGGGGGCTCAGCCCCTTTGCTGGCAGCGCCCGGCCGTTCCTTACCAGTTTCCCCGTTTCTCTCCTGTTTACTGATTCACTGGTACCAGTGTCTCTTCTGCCGTGGCCGGTCATGACCTCAGAAGGAAGGATAAGTCATGCAGGGAGTAAGCTGAATGAGCCTGCCTAGCAACAAGCCTGCCCGGCTCCCATCTCCATCCTTGCTGGGATGACATGATAAGAATCAGAATGCCCGACATGGGGCCTCTGGTTCCTGCCACCGGTGGGGAAGTTCGGAGGAGAGCTGCATTAGTCATGGCCGAGTAGCTGCAGCACATCCACACACTCTCCCCAGCCTGTAACATCACCGGGACAACGTTCTCCTGTTACTTACACCCCCCGATTTACACACAAGGCCCCTCAGCAGCAGGGTACAATGGCAGCATTGTGGGTGCTACACCCAGATGGAGGACAAGAAAAATTTGCTCAGCCCGAGCCCGGCGGGTGTGTGGGGATTAAGAGACTGGGTTAACTCCTGCTCCCCCAGTTTTCTCTTACCTTACTTGGGAGCAATAGCTCAGACCCTCCCCTACAGCTTTACAGTCAGGAGACAGACAACTCATGCTAGACCAAGGAGGAAATTCTTCTGGGATACCCTGGAGCTAAACCAGTTTGACTAAGGATATCTCAGCAGAAAATATCCATCCCAAGAAGCAAAGCAAGCCTCAGGCAGAGCACCGGCAGAGTTAGAGCCATCAGCACATTACCTAACCCCCAACTGCAAAGTTGAAAGCTGCATTAAGCTTAATCAGAACTGCTCCGAGCTGTTACCGCTCCGAAAATTCAGCTACTCTATCTTCCATTCCCTGCTTCTCCTTGGTGTGGGGACTTGGTTCGCACACAGCAGTCAGGTATGTAGCTTTGAGACACTAGAGGAGAAAGAGTGGCTGACTTCCTAACCTCGCCTGATGCAGGATTATGAAAGATTAACACCATTGCCGTATGTCCCGGGGCAAATTCTACCATCGCTGCTATGCAAAAGGATTCAGGGCTTTCAGGCTTCCCAGTCCAAATCACAGGCACTATTTCCTCGCAGTTCTGCTGTAATTCTTGCCCTAGCATCCCTGGACTCCTCACAGTTAGAGCCCAAGCTGTCAGTGTTGAAATAGATGCGTGGCTTTCCCTGGCCTGATCTCCCTTTAACAGCGAGAAAAACACTTTGGTGTTCTTGCCTTCTACCCTGTTGACACCACAGCGGTTTCGTTTTGTTCCTGTGCGGGCCAGCACGGATGAACATTGCCTTGCTAACACTCCATGAAAAAAACAACCAACATCTATCTGCATGCTCTGAATGTCTTCCTTGGTTCTTTTAATACATTCCGGAGAGAGCTTTGTCTCCCTTTGGTTTTCCTCCCCCCACCACTACTCGTATCTGTTTCAGTGAGATAAAGAACTCCATTGCATTCAGAGGCTACACTCTTTTACTAACAATCCCCATGTTTTTTGCACAGCTTACCTGTGCTATTCAGTTGCCAGAAGGCAGACAGAGCATACTTTAGCTGGTAACTGGCACCAGCGGGCTACATTTTGATTGGAAATACATTTCAGTGGCTGCTTTCTATAGTTACAGATCAAGTGGATATAACAGATGCCCGTGTTAACCTCCGCTGGGTCAGTGCTGCAAGTGTGAGAAAGTGACCGGTGTATCCTCTGGCCTGCATTAAAGACCATCTCAAGGGAGATGGGACAAGCCGGGGAATTGTTAACACACTAGAGCCTTTCAGCCCTAGGGGCTGGTTTGAATGCAGCCCAAGCTAGCGCTGACCAGAATGTGCTTATCATCTGTTGGCTGCCTCATTGTTCAAGTGAAATAAGTTTGATGGGTCTCAATCTATTCCTTTCCAGCAGACAACTATCTGCTTGCAGAAGCTTTTACCAGCCTTGGCTGTCCCCACCCTGGCAGGCTCCCCTCTTTCCCACTGCCACCTCCCCCAGGATTAAACAGGCCATGGGAACCAGTCACCTCTTTATTTGCTTCCTCCCCGAACTGGTCACACGGGGGACACTGATGGTGGCACTCAGCGATGCTGGAGCCAGTTCAGGCATGCAGAACAAGTGCCACTTAACAGGCATTCACTCCAGTGACATGACAGAGCAAACCAAATCCAGGTTCATTATTTTCATACTTTTAGAGCTGGACCTGATCGACCTCAGCGAGATAAACCAGCCTCGATATCTGAAAACATTCCAGTCATCATCCTTCCCTCATTATTCACGCTTCTAAAGTACCACAGATAAATGTCACCCACTGTCACGGGGGGCACTCACCACAGTCTGAGGGTTTGTACATACTGAGGCCACTGTTACTGTCCAGGATACACACAGAGACTCCCCTAATTTCCCTCCCATCTGACCTGGAATGGATCTTTTAGGCAAAGGAAAAAAATGCATGTAGTCTTGAAAAATTACCTGAGACAGAGAATCAAACACAGTCTGTGAGAAATCAAACAGCTAATTACTCACTATGTTAATCAAAGAAAAAAAGAAAAAGTGGGCCTCATTCTAGTTGCAGTGAGGCACCTAATCACAATTAATTCCCTGTGCTCAACAGATCTTGCTGCACCCAGGGAAGCAGCAACATCGTCACTTGCGGGGACATGGACCCTCCGAGACCATGGAATCTCTCTGGGTTGCACCCAGACATAATGGCAGCAGCACAGGATGGAGCACTGAGTAGACTCTGCCGCTTACCAGATTAATTTTGCCTATATTTAAATCACCAGAGGTTTTAGGGGGCGGGAGGGGGAATGGATTTGAAACATATACAATTTTCTACTTCTATTCTGTAGCTTTTTGATCCTTTTGCTTCTGGGTTTGGCAACAGCAACTTTCTTCATCCTTGGAGATTATTCTTCAATTCCTCAAAGAGACTTCAGTTTTCTCACAAATCTCTCTTCCTTTCACTTAATTTAAACATTTATGGCCAATTTCATGATTTAATAATGAGAAATAAAATTGGGAGATTTACTAAGTGTTGAGAGAAGACCTTTCATTTCATCTGGGGATTAAGAGGGGAGTTAAAGGTGTGAATCCTGTTAGCCACTCTGGCCTAACCTGAATTCCAGCGTGCAAAGAGCCTGATCCTGAGAGATACTGAGCGCTCGCTGCTCCCATCGAGCCCAGGGAAGTCCTGTGGACTCAGAGCACATTGCACATTTGGGCTCCTTAAGACACAACGCTAGTGTATAAATCCATAGCACCGCTGTCTCATAGATATTTTGCTAATAACTTGCAGCCTGACTTCATTTAGTACTACTGCCAGCTGATCAAATCCAGCAGCTTCTCACTACACCATTAATTTAAGGTAACAATTCACCAAGATCTTTGGTTCCACATAAACGCTTCCCAAATCACTTTGGTCTCTGTCAATTATCTGAGACTAATGCACCTTGAAGTTACCTTTTAGAGCAAACATTACTCCACGGTCATTGTTCTAAAATATTATCAGTAGCCAAAAGATAGGAACAATGCAGTTTTCAACTTCAGAAATTCAGATTGCACATTCAAATGGAGAAATAAAAATAAATCAGTACTGGTGCAGTCTGAAGATCTATTGGATTTCCACAATTTTGCAATTGAGAGGCACGTTCCCAGGACCAAATGGACCTTGAGCCTTTTATCCATTCAATTTCATTTTCTGGATGGCTACTATTAGATAAAGGAGGCTTTCTCAGGTACCTCTGCAGTGCTACTGGCCATCAAATTATGTCTGCCAAATCAAATCTCACATGCTCGGGGCTAGACTCACTCAGCTGGCTGCTGTCTCGCCCTCCCCATCACGACACGGATTCTCTCCCAGGCTTGGGCACGTGGTGCAGGATGTGTCTGACCAGACTGGCTCTTCTTCAGCTGACTCCCCAAACCCACATGTGATCCGCTGTGTCAGCCTCCATCCTCTCCTCTGCTCTCCCACCCTGACACCTCATGTGCTGGGAAGTGCCGTGGCACGGCCGGGTGCTTCTGATCCAGCCTGAGCAGCAAGAAGGTCAAACCTGGGCATGGCGTATGCCCAGCGCCCTTCTCCAGTCAACTCTGGATCTGTCCCTGCTGCACAGCATGGCGTGGCACCCACGTGCTGCCCAGTTTGGGACGTCTCCTTTAGGACCATGATTTCCATTCTGTTCAGTCAAATAAAGAGGACACCAGCAGACAGAAGTGAGTCCAGACATGGAAATGGCTAGGTCTGCCCGTGCCAAATGCTTGGGGTTTGTAACTACTTGTTAGGACGAGACAGAAAATTGTCTCTGCTGTCTGATTTTGGAATGGGACTTTGGCTGGCAGACCAGGACAGAACAGAGGGAGAAGCTGCCTCTTCCTGTCTTGTGTGCGTAATAACTCCATTACAGGTCTGCATCTCACTTGGAGAATGATGCTGGCTGAGTATGTGGGCTGCCAGCATTCATAATAATTAACCATTAATGTTAGCAAACACTTGGCAAATCTCCACCCATTCTCATTCAGAGCTCTTGGAGTCCTTAGCAAACATGAACAGATTAAACCTTACCAGACCCCTTCCAGTCCTACACCTTAATCCAAAGGATTTCCTCCACTTCTGTTCTCTGACAGGGCATTTAGAAGAACATGCTGAGGTTGGGAAGTACTTGGGTTGTGGCCTCCCACACTGGAGTCAGCACCTCAAACCCTGCACCATCCTTTCTCTGCTGACAGGTCTTCATCCCTATCTCACTGCCAAGAAAGGCCGAGGAGGAAAGGGCTGCAGGCTTAGCCCAAGGTCTGACATGGATCAACAAGCTGGCAGAGTGATAGCTCTGCTGCTCCTCTCCCTGCTGGGACACAACGGCCACCACAGACAGAAATAACCATGAGCCAGAGCACAGCATCCTCCACGAGACCATCTCCTGTTGTGCTGCTGTGGATTGATGGCATTTTTTGCCGTCCAGTTTTGCCATCCTTGCTGCTGCTTTCTAATGGCTCCTTGTGGACAGGATTTTGTCCAAAAATAAACTAAACAAAACAAAAGTGTGTGTGTGTGGCTTCATTGCAGAGTAATGTTGCTCCCTTGAAATGCAGTGTCAACATGGGGAAAAAGATAACGGAACAGCTTGGTCAGAGTAACTATCACACCTGCTAAACCAGCGGACTTGCCCATGAAGACAGTCTCTGACAAAAACTTGGGTTTTACATTCAAGGTCTAGCTTCAAGAAGAAATACGCATCCATTTGACCCAGTCACATGGCCAGCAGCATGCTGGGGCTATTTGAATTGGCCACCAAACAAAACTTCCTTGCAGAAGAAAGCAATCCGCCTCACAGGACCTCAAACCGTGGACACTTGGTAGCCTCCTGCTAATGTCTGGCTCCCTACCATGTCATGACCTCCGTTTCAGCTGTCTGAAGGCTAAAACGTGGCTGATCAATGCTTTGGGAATAAAACAGTCTGTGTGTTCACCTCCTTGTCCCAGTTTAGTTCAACAAGCAATAATCAGAGCATGCTCTACAGCTATGCTCACTACATGCAAGGGTATTGACTGTAAACTCTGGAAGAAGATCAGTTTTAGGCAGGCAGATCAGACATCTTAGTGCACACTAGGGAATAAGAGGTCTTTTTTCTTTTCCTCCCCTCGTCCTTTCCCCTCATTTGCATTCGGTTTTGGCTTCAAAATAAATTGCTTTAAATCTCAGCTCAGCAAGAGCTAAGCCTGAAAAGCCAGAAGACTACATTCATGAACATTTCCTGGGAGTCCAGGCAAAAGCCAATATAAGACCTTTTTTTCTGAGACTGTGCAACAGGAGGAGAGTATTTTGGGGGATGAATAGGGAAGAGAAAGGTGCTTGGAAGGCAGAGATAGAGGAAGAGAAAAGAAGAAAGATAACAGCTTTGAAAAAAGCACAATTGGCACCCATACTGGTCTAAATTGCCTTCTCAGAGAAATTCCCCCCTACCTCAGTTAACATTTTGTCCCAAACAAAGCAGCAAGTCCCCTCTGTCCTCCATGCTGGACAACAATCGGGATTTTTAGCAGCCACTTTGGACTATCTCTCCAGCAGGCAGAGCCCAGTTGACATAAAGGAGCTGAGGATGAGACTCTGCAGGAGTCCTGATGGGCCACCAGAAGAACCTCTGCCTGCCAGGAACGACCCTTCTCACCGCCTTTACACTCCCACAGATATTTTCTCTCCCTTGCACGCTAAAGCTCAATACATGAGATGCTGAAAACAGGAGTGCCACACTAAAACCAGAAAGGATTAGTCTGCACAAATTGATCAAAGAGTGAAAAATACTATTCCAAACCAGCCCAAGTCAAGAGAAAAGAAATGTTGGGTCTTTCCACTGTAATAGACCCGTATTTATCACATTGGACAGAGTACTTTTTAAAGGCAAATGGACAACTAGTCCCTTTGATACATGGAGATGCTTCAAGATAGGTATGATAGAGAAAACCCAGGCAGAAGATATGTACTGGCTAATCTGACAGTTATCTCTTTTACAGCCAACTACTGTCATTTCAGTCTTCCAGAACTGCCAGCTGCACTGATAACTGCAGGGCCAAACACAGCAGAGGAGAAAGCCTTTGTTAATTAACCTGGCTTCCTTCGTTCTCTTGCTGATCTGGCCTCAGCAGAGCTTTCAGTGAGCCACTCTGGTGTGGCCCTTTGTGCTGGTGGTGGGACTGTCATGCTCCGCCCCCCCCCCCAGCTCCAGGCAGCTGCGAGGCAGGCAATCCTCATCTGCCAGCTGGAATGCTTTCTGGGATGAAATGTTGCAGTCCTGCCTCAAATCAGACTATTAACTCAACTGGAGCACAGCAGATTCCTCCTCGGAGGGGAAAAAAAATATCTCCTTGAAGGATGTATAAACCTGCCTGTTGTCTGATCCAGCTGATACAGGGCTGATTTTCCCAGTGTGGTATCAAGTTCCAGAGGAGTCAATTTATACTGAATTCATCAGTGCTACTTTGTACCCAGCTCTGTATTTTCAATCAGTTAGTGGCCATCAAACTCTAATGGGGTTTCTGGAACGGTGGGTGCTTTATCCCCTGTTGGGCAGGTGCTCCAGCACAGCGAGCCATCGCTTCGCTCGCTCTGCTCGAGCTGCAGCTCCTCCTTTCAGGCAGACGCAGGCTGTCCCCTCAGGGTTGGATACCCAGCAAGGAGGGACAAAACTCAGGTGACTTCCAAGTGTTAAGTGTGAGCCCAGATTGGCTTTTCTGACCATTTCTGATGGCAGTTTGCAGCTCCTTTTGCAGATTGCTGGCCTGATTCTGCCTCCACTTACTCCTCCGGGTCATCGGGGCTATTTCCCTTGCTTTGGAGCAATGCCTCACTGGCAGGCCCTCCTCCTGATGAGCAGTGCTGCTTTTTGCCTCTAGTTAAAGCCATAAAGTCAAAGCCACCACAAAAGTGTCATCACCTTCATTGGATACACAAGGGAAGTAGAGAGAGAATCTATCTTCCAGGTAATTAATCTGAGCTAAGTGAAACAAAAGCCGATGAAGGGGACTTGGATCACTCACACCAGCCTTTTCATAGCCAACCTCACCCCAAACCAAGCACCAAAGCAGCCCATCTTTGTTCTTTGCTCCTTTAATATGTTAGAAACCAGTCATCATGCAGCCTCCACTGAGCAGACCTTGCCTACAAGTCCCTTTCTTTTCCCAAGGGATGATTTTACCATTCAAAGTCATCACCCAAAACCCATCAAAACCAGTTACCCCCATCCCTGCATCTAGCCCAGTTAGCCTGTGCCCACAGCTGCAGTTACCAGTGCTGTCGGTATCTCCACCAGCTTACACATAACTGCTGGGACTTACCCCTTCCAGACCCTTTCTCTGGGCTGCAAAAAAACCTAAGCAAAACAACTGCCCTTTGCCTCTTCCACCACCTCTTGGGTCACTTACCTGATGAGGCACTTCAGGTTCCAGGAGAAAAGTGGACTTGGCAGGGTAGAAACAGGGAAGATTTCTGTGGATCTGAAATGGTTAAAAGGATTCCCACCTCAGCACCACCATGGTCTGAAGGGTTTGGTCTCTATTTTGTAATGTATAGTCCGCTGTCTGTCTGCCCAAAGTTCTGCAGGCTCTCTCAGCTCACACAGCAACCCTTTTCTCTTTTATTTACACCACTCTGTTCAGTAAATGCCCCCAGGCTAGTCCAAGCCTTGCTAATACCTTCACCCCTGCAACCTGCGGACAGAAAATAGCTTTTTATCATTAGATGAAAATGGAACTGCCTGGAATAACACCACAAACATGGGGTTTAGCACATGAGGAGAGATCCTGGGCCATTTTAGTTAGGAACCTGCCAGGCTGCTGTGGAGGCAGCCAGGGCTGGAGAATTGTCTGTCACTGCAGGGAGAGATGTGAGCCCTGGACTCCCCGAACAGAGGGGGCAGCAGGAGGATCAAACAAAACAATTAGAGGGGATAAAGCAAAGTATTACGTTTTAATTGATCTAATCTTTGTCTCCCAGTGGAATGTGCAGAGATATCTTACTAGAATTACTCAAGTTTTATCAGGACACAGCGATACTGGGAAAGTGCCTTTTGGATGGCAAACCACTCCAGATCTTGAACTGCATTAGCATTGGGACCAGCTGAGAAAAAGAGTCCCCACAGTAGTTTCAAAGATGAGAGCAAACACCGGGGAGAGAGAGAACACGTGAGATGTAAGCCCATCTGGGCAGAGAAATGTATATGAGCACAAACGCGGGCAAATGTGTAACGCTGCCTGCTGCGGGGTCCCTCCAGTGTAAAACCTGTAGGTGTTTACTGGTGAGCAGAAAATACAGGACCTACAGAGAAAATGCATCCAAGTGACAGCTTTTATCCATCCACTCCTTTTCTGAGGTCCATTTCTGCTCTGAGTGCAAGCACTCTAAACATTTAGAAAAAAAACCAAAAACATTGAAGAGGGCAAGAGGGACATGAAAAAAATCTCCTTAAAATACAGACCCATATAAAATTCCATATGGGTGGAGCAAGCTAACAAGAGAGATAAAAAGCAAAGACAGTGAGAAGCTAGGTGGTTTATCATCATTTTCTTGCTGACATCCTCTGTCTGAGCAGACGACTGCAAGGTCTTCAGAGAAGCAGAGGAATAATGTCTGGCTCTGTCAAGATCCCTCTTTATTCAGTGCGGTGAAGGGGTGAAAAAACATCAGGTCTGATAAATGATTCATGGAGCCTTTTCTTCTGCTAATCTGTAAATAAATTTTAAAAAGCAGCTTTTTGATGAATATATTCTGCTGCTCGTAAAAACATGTCGGCCTTTAAACACAACACAGGCACACTCAGCTGTCTCTAGTGTTGCTGTCAGTACTTTGAAAGCCCCAGCCTGGCTCCCTGTAGAGTGCAGGGATGGAAGTTTCACTGACTTTGCTCAGCTGAGGATCTGCCCCTCCAGCCCCATAGCCCCAGATTCCTGGGCTCTGGTGAAGCCCCACCTCACGTCACCTCACGCTCGCACCTTCACCACTCTGTTTAGTCAGGGAGAGGGTAACGCCCCACAGATTTACAGATAGGAAGGCCAGAAAGGACCTTTATGGACCTCTTGGGTGACATCCTGCACAACAAACTCTAAGTCCTCTCCTCCCTGTTGCACGGGCACTCTCTGAGCGTGCACGTTTTGCTGTCACTGTGTGGCAGAAGCTTCCTTTCTCATGCTGCTTTCTCATGGAAACAGCAGAATGACCCCAATGTGCCCACATCACCATGGCACCGTGTCCCATTCCCTGCACACCCTCCTCACAAAGATCTGCTGGAGACAGGCTCCTGCCTGCGATGACGTGATGGATCTGACTCTCAACCCCGGTCACCAGGCAGGTCTGGGAAGGCTGTAACTGCCGTGGTCCACATCGCGTGGCAACCTGGGCCCCCTGGACAGACGGCACTGCTGTTAGTTACAGGTTCTTTCCCCCTTACCACCATGTATCTTGGGGATTTTTGGCATTTTCTTTTTCTCTCCTGTTTCCATTCAGCTACAGGTAATGGCAACACCACGGGTGCGGACGCGCTCAGGTGACAGAGACCTGCAACAGCCAAAGCACCTCCTCCCCTTCAGTTGGGAAGTTGCTGGGGTTCTCCATGAGCAGACAGGCCTTCAACTGTCTCATGACTTTTGTGAGTGGACAGGGAAGGAAAGAGGAAAAAAAGCATTATTATACAAGGACATCTTTTATTTCAGTACATTCAAGACAAGAAAAAAAAAAAAAGAAAAGAAAACAATTCAAGAACAGGATGTACCTTCACTCAAGGCTTCATCTCCCCTGCCCCTCTCCATTGTCGTCTCTTTCCTTTTACAATCAGAAATTGCATAGAATTTGTTTTTCAATCAGAAAATTAAACTCGTCAATGTAAAACCCACGTCTGTAGCAAGCAGAGGGTGAGCTGCTGCTGTTGCTAGGGAAGTAAATATTTTCCTTACATCAGATCCCAGGCTAAATGGTTTTCTCAAATACTTTGTGGCATTGTCGCTGCCAGACACGGGCTGTACGTCACCCTCGAAGCTGAGGGTTCTCCATGGGCCACGGACACGGGGGAGCTCGTGAGCCTGGGGCAGGGCTCAGAGTCACTTGCTCAGGAGCGTGCAGAGCACGGGCCATGGACGCTTCGGGGAGCGACAGTGGGCAGCAGATGCCCCCTCCCTCAGCTGGTGGGAAGGGCAGCCTCCCCCAGCACCCCCTGCTCTCTCGCCTGCTCCCACCTCACCTTCCTCAAAAGGCTCCCCCACCCGCATCCCCAAAAAAACAGA
>JANHGN010010816.1:0-42047 GCA_024605025.1 Megaceryle maxima
AAAAAACAAAAAACAAAAAACAAACAAAAAAAAAAAAAACAAAAAAAAACCCCAAAACCAACAACCCAAAACCAAAAACCCAAGCAAACTGAAAATCCTGAATTGCATGGCAATACGCCATCAGCTGTGCCTTGGGGCAGAGCAGGGATTCACGCAGGTCCAGTTCAATGTCTGATCCTCATTTTTCCATCTTGTTCAAGGAAACTTTTCCAGTGACTGCCAAACAAGGCCAGGGAGGGCAGAGATCTCATCCCGGGAACGGGCTAACTGAGCACCTCCACGAGCCACTACGTAAACCCTCATACATCAGCATAACCTTCATTTGACACTAAATATGAAGCAGAAAGGATGGGACCTACCCTCGGGCGGGTTTTCAGGGCCTGGACAGCCCCTGTGATGACTCGGATCCAGCTGTGCATGTCCTCGGGGCTGTCTGCCTGCAACACACACCAGTCCCAGTGAGACTTTGCCCTCTGCGAGCCCCCCGGTGCAGCCAGGTTCGATCCCTGCCCAGCGAAGAGGGGGCACGCGGATGGACAGGCTACCAGAGCTCCCTGGATATTCCCCACTCATTTATCCTTGCTTACAAATCACTGCACCAATCCTACCTTCCCCCACGGAAGGGGAGCCACTCTGCACATCATGGCATTTTCTTGTATGAGGAATTGATAAAGCATTTAAGGAAAAAAAGAACAACAACAAAAAATTGTGGGATCACCCTGTGCTTTTGCTCTGCTTTTCCTGCTCAGACAAACAGCTGCTATTATAAATAAGCCCAAGGGGAGAAGTGAAACCACCCAGCAGTTCTCCCTCGCTGCCACCGCCGGGCAAAGCTGCTCCGAACTCATCTCTGGGGTTTGCTGGCCAAGGGGCTGCTGGGGAAGAGCCCGTTGGCAGGAGCGTGGCTACCACGAGCTGTCAAGAGCTGAACTTAGAGCCAAAAGCAACCAGCCTCAGTTGCCTCACCTGGATGTAGAAGGTCCTGGAGCTCGTTATGATTTCAAAGAGGTTGTCCCGCATCAGGAGGTCACTAGAAACAGTCAGAAAGAAATGGTCACTACCCAGAAGCCATCGTGGATGGGGAAAAAAAAAAAAAAAAGAAATAAATTGTTTGTTTCCTTAGTTCATTTTTCATTGCAAGTCTTCAAGTCACTTTGATTTTATCAGCACTTACTGCACTGATTGTCCCAAGACACCGCGCAGCCACCCGCGCTAGTTTAAGGAGAACACCTACAAACGGCTTTCAGCAGCTTTATGAACACCTTTGTTCTTCAGGCACACGATGCTATTTACTGTGCAGGGCCCCACGCTCCTTAATCCATGGAGAGGGGAGAGCTGCAGGAGCAGCCTGCCCAGTGGAGATGGCTATCGGCACTGGGAGAACAGGGCACGGACAACATCCTGCATCCAGCAGCGTTTCCCCAGCTCCCTGGGGGGTTTGCACAAGAAAAGCGATCGGCAGCACAGCTCAGCCCGGCCCTGCCTTGCAGCAGCAGCTGCTGTTTGGGGCCCTCTGGGCTGCCCCAAGGAGGGAGCCAAGTTCCCTTCCTGCCCTCCTGCGGTTCAGCTCCTTGGGGAGCTGCTTCCCACCAGTGGCTGGAGCAGCCAGAGCTCCCGTTGGCCGCTCTGGCCCTGGCACAACCCAGGGCTGTGACAGGGAGAAGTGGGAGGGAGCATTACCCAGACTTGACCAGGCACTCGTGGGTCTTGCAGATGTCCTTCAGGAGAATGGAACGCAAGGGCTCCTTGTCCTGTGGAGATGAGAGGGGATGGAGATGTGGTCCCACAGAGCCCCCCATGCTAGCACAGGCAGCCCCAAACCTCTGTCTGGGGGCAGCCGGTCCCAGGTGGGGGCCAGGGGGGTGGCGGGGGCTGCTCACCTGCTCACACTTGTAGTAACTGATGGAAAACTCATCCAGAACAAAGTACCGGCGCTTCCAGCTCTTCCTCTGGGAAAGAGAAGGGGAAGCTGCTCAGTGCTGGTCTCCGGTGCTCTCCCTGTGCTGTTGTGGTCCTGCATCCAGAGCATCCCTGCAGCATCCCCAACCCACAGAGCAACCCAAAGCCCCCTGCCCGGTGGAGCCACCCCTCTGCCCGTGGTGCGGGGGCCCCAGCACTCACCACGTTCCCCTGCTTCACGCAGTAGCCGCTCTTGAGGACGGGGGGCCCAGCGGGCGGCTTGGTGGCCGAGGTGGGGATGTAGCTCTGCGATCGCCGCAGCAGCGGGTGGGTGGCCACGTCGCTGCCGTCTCCTCCGTCCCCCCCGTTCTGCAACCAGAGAGCACAGGGTTACCAGGAGCCAGGAGAGAGCACAGAGGGGGAATTCCCTGCTAGAAGGCTGGACACCAGAGATGGGGGGAAAGGGAACCTGAAGCAAGCCCCAGGCACGGTGCTGTGTGCCAAGGGCTAATTGTAGTGCCTGGACACGAGCAGGGAATGAACCAGCGTTGGGAGCTGATGTTATCTCGTTGCACGCAGCTTTTCAGACCGATGCCCGAGAACTGTTCATCCTTTTGACACCCACAAGTTAAAACCAGCAAGTCCCGAGGGCCAGACCCTTCTCCACTGCCAGCATCATCCCCTCCACACCGCCCCATCCCCAGCAGTGCCTCCCCTTACCCCATGGCAGTGCAGAAGATGGTTGAGCTGAAACATCTGCGCTCATCTCCTTCCCCCATCCCTTCAACCCCTTCCTCCAGCTCAGCGCTGAGGTTTGAGAATTGCCATGGTAGCCAGGGTGGCTCTGGCCACCACCACCCTTATATGGCACCCGTGCCGGTGCAACTGCCGGTGCGGTTAACCAGAGACCTGCCCGCCCTGCGCCTTCCAGCACCTTCGAGAGGCTGCTTTGGCTGCTCCAAGGTAGAGAGAAGCAGCCGTTTGGCTGGCCCTAAAACTGCCACCCGGCACCTCCGGAGCAGAGCCCCATCCCGGCCGGGACAGGGACCCCGCCTGCTCCCCTCGCCTGGGCTGCACCAGCTCTGCCGGGCACCACAGATGTGCAAGTCCAAAACCAAAGCTGGGGATGCTGCTGCAAAAGGGAACATTACGCTCAGGGGCTGGAGCGTGGCTGGTGGCTGATCTGGGGGTGCAACTGGGACATGGGGCTCCCCACTGCGGTCCCCAAGCTGCTGTGGGGCAGAGCCAGGAAACCACGGACGCGCCCAGGAAGCTGCAGCGGAGGAAGAACCATTTCACAGGGGGGAAAGCTGCAAGAGCACGGAAAATATTCTGGCAAGCCGATACACACCCTCTAAAACCCCCCAGTGAAAGGAAAATAAATAAATAAATAAATAAATAAATAAATCAGGTGATGGCTGAGAATGGAGCTCACAGCTCTTGGGAGGTGGTGGCAGGGGCGGAGTGGGAGACTGAGTCAAGAGCCAGGAGGAAAAAGCAGCTTTAACTCACTGAAACAAAAAGGAAAAGTCACAGGGCTGGTCACTGCCACTTGTTTGCACCCAAATGGCACATGGGGAGGCAAGGGGGAGGGGCACAGCCCTGCCCTTCCCCACCCCACGCACAGGGCTGAGGGTCCAGCAGCAGCACCAGGAAGGGATGGCTGGAGCTTGGACCGACCCCACACCCCTCCACACCCCACACACCTCTGCATCCCAGCAAACCCCACGGCCAGGGAAGAGTTAAAAACGCCTGCCAGCAAAACACCCACTGCAGTGATCTAATTCTCCACTCTATTTTTAGAGCTGTCGAAGATAAGAGAGGAAGAGACCCAAAGCCAGACCAGCGCCTGAAGGTGGGAGACACCGACAGCCCCGTGCTGAGGGACAGGGGTGCAGAGCCCTCCAAGTGGGGCCGGCCATCACCCTCGGGACGGGTCAGACCCTTTGGGTACTTTGATGGGGGCAGCAACACGGGGCCCTTCTGCCCCCAGCCCCTCAATGGGGGATTTGGACCCAGTATATACAGGGTGGATGGTGCAGGATGGCAGGGACAGGGAGCAGATTCATATCATCCTCCTCCTCACACCCTCTCGTGACACCAGAGCAAGACAAAAGAGAGGTGCACAGGGTGCTGAGTGCAGCTATTTATACACCCCTGAGTGGGAAGGGTTTGCAGGCACTGAGCTGGTTTCCAGAAATTAAAGCGAAAATCAACCTCCCTGATAGCCCCAACCAGAAACTGCCTCCAGCCCCACAGCAAGACCTCCTCCAAACCTTCAGAGCCCCCCCCAGAGCCTTTGCCAGGCCAGGGGACCCACATTCACAAGCTCTGCTGCTCCAAGACGTGGGTGAAAGAACGACAGACAGTGCCCAGATCCTGCCAGCTCACCTGGTTGATGGAGATGGGAGTGTGAACCACCACCCCGCCGATGATCTCGGTTTTGTAGGCCACCTGAGGCTTCCTCTCCTGGGCCTGGGGCACCACTGGAGGCTTCGCAATCTCCGTGGCCAGGGGGACGCTGCCACCCTTTGGCACCTATGGGAGAAGGAAAGGGGTGAAGGGCACAGGCGTGACCGTGCTGGGCAGCCCCATGCCTGCGCTGGGCACCCCCATGCCTGCGCTGGGCACCATCGTCTCCATCCTCCCAGCCTAAATGCAGCAGTGTCCCTTTAAAAAATAACAAATGAACAAGCCACCCCAATTGTGGGTGGGTGTGAGCCCCACCCAGGCAGTTTGCAGGAGGCCCCAGGTGGGAGATGAGAGGTGGTGAATAATTTAGCATCAAATCACACCAGCCTGCAACTCCTCTCTGCAGCCCGACACGTCTGTGGGACGCTTGCTCCTTTAATTGTCCCCGCTCTAGTTACAGCCAGGCTTAATGACAAGCTTTCATCTGCCTAACGAGGCAGGGCAGCAGCACGTCCAGCGTGCGGATGACAGCCGGGTGCTCTTTCACACGCCCAGCCCCCACGTGTCCCGCACCAACGCGTGGCCGGGCAGCTCGTGCCTCCGCTGCGAGCGGCCCCGCATCCCTGGGCGGAGGTCGCGGGGACGGCGTCGCCCCTTCTCCAGGCAGAAAGGTGGGTTTCCAGGTTTTCCTTCCTGAGCCTGCACTTCCACTGTTCGAATGCCAGAAATCAGAGTCTCTGGCTCCATCCCACCCTCCTTCTACCCCAGAGCTTGAAGGGAGCGACGAGTGGTCCCCTCTGTGCAAACCGCCCCATGCATTGGCTGCTGCCCAGGCAGAGCAGAGCTCAAAGCTGCTCTGAAGCCCCCTTGAGACAGACGCCTGGACTCGTGTCTGAGCCGAGACCTGGCTTTAGTCCTGGGGAGCAGGTCTGTGCTAAGACTTCACAAACCTGCAGGCAGGAGAGGAGGAAGGACCAAGGGCAAGGTCCCGGTCACCCCATGGTCTCACTGCACAGCCCTGCACAGAGCACCAGCACCCGTGGGCGAGCACGAGGCAAGAGTGCGGCGAGGCTGGGGAGCCGGCGCAGAAACTATTTCACAACACAGATGCAGTGACATCATGGGCATCAGGGCAGGGGAAGGAGCTGCATCTCTGCAGGCAGCAGTGCAAGGGGGAAGGTGCTGCTCGGTGCCCCACACAGGGCAGTGCTGCTGTCAGCTCCAGCTCCTCATGCAGCACTCAGCAGAGTCCCTTGTCACGGTTACCCCAGCCCGCTGCTCACCTCGCACCTTCAGCCACCAAGGTCCTGGCTATGCAGAGAGCAGGCAGGGTGAGGAAACACAGGAACCGATGTGCCAAGAGCAGAGGAGAAGTCTTGGTGAGAAGCGGAAGCTGAACCTGGATCTCTGCACCAGGAGCAACACCCAAACCGCTGCCCCATCCTTCCCGTCCCACCGCAGCGAGCGGCTCGGACGGCGGCAGCGTGCATCGGACGCTGTGCACACCAGTGTGCTTGGTAGGATGCACCCAGTAGAGCCCAGGGGAAGAAGGAGACCACCCAAAGGCCGGAGGCTGGTTCCAAAGGGTCCAAACACCACCAAAACCCAGAACATCTCCCCGTGCCCTTCTGTGCCTTTCCACCCACACCAAGATGACGACGCCACTGCACCCTGGAGCAGCCCAAAGAAACCCTGGTGCAAACGGAGCCTGATGGGAAGCTGCAGAGCAGGGAGGAGGATTTCCCAGGCAGGGCAAAGCATCAGCATCACCCGCATCCCGTGTTTCCCAGCCAGCCTGCAAGAACCCCTCCCTGCAGGGCTGGATGAGCCGGTCGGCCAGCTGGGACACAGCCGGAGTCGGGAAGGGCTGGCCAACATCAGGGTATGGAAATCACCGTGGTTTGTTGCAGAAACAGAAGACGCATCTCTTTCTATGCAGCTCCCACCTCGGCCAGCCCAGCAGAGCAGCCACACGGGCGGCCTGCAGGCGATTGCCCTGGAGGAGATCACCCGGCTGGAACAGCCAGACAAACGTCACTGGCAGGCTCTGGTTACAACTCCTACCTGCTTTTGGAGGTGGGTTGGGTTTTTTTTGTGGCCAATATCGCCCGAACCCATGAAAGAGAAGGTACAAGCCAGAGCCTGTGCAGTCAGTTTGGTGGCTTCAGGCACAGAGGTTGTCCCATTTAGTGCATTTGCAGATACAAAAAGAAAATACAAGCCAGGTCTGGTCCTGTAGATGAGTTTCCCACAGAGACAACACAGCTCTCTGGTGATTTCAAACAAAAACACCACCACCACCATGAAGGAAGAAAGGTTATTTGATAGGACCCAATCCTGAACTGTTCATCATGATTTTCCCTTATGTTTAGCTCACAAACCATGACCTTGCATCAGCGTACGACCCCCACTAGCATTAAACATCAGTGGTACTGCAGGTACACAGGAGCCTGCAGAGCCCCTGCCCCTCTCGGGGCCGGGGAGAAGCCACCCCGAGAACACCCACCCCAGAGTCCGGGCACACGGGCGCTGCCAGCTGAGCATCAAACCCCACGTGCAGCCGAGTTCTGCTCTGCTGCGTGAGAGCGGGAGCGCAGCTCGTCCCTCATCGCCAGGAGCACTGGGCAGCTGAGGAGCACAGACTCCGCGAGTTACCGGGTCAGTGGCCATTAATTCACGGCTATGTGAACACAACAGTAAATGAGGGGAGATGGCAAACAAACTCCATCAGATCCAGCCACAGTGCAGGGCACTCGCTGCGCCTCGTCACAAGACTCAGCGTTGCGGGGAGAATAAAAATCAAATAAATAAATTATTGAAGCACAAGAAAGACGCCCTTTGATGGCCACAGTGAGGAGGTGATTACACACAATCCCAGCCAGCAGCGACAGGAGGGAAATGTCCCCAGAGCAGGCAGAGTTGGGGATGGCTCCTGCAGGACCCTCTCCAGGGTGCAGCCACTTGTCCCCCACAGCAGCTGGGCAAGGAAGGCAAAGATGCATGAGCAAAGAGCAGCAAAATAAACCCAGATCGGGACAGTCCCTGGGGATGGTGGAGAGAACATCACCCGTCTGAAGCCAACCCCTTCAATGGGTCACCACGCAGCTGTGTGACGCGGCAAAGACATCCAGCCCCGCACACTAAAAGCTGCGTTGCCAGCGAACATCCCTCCTCTGCTCCCAGCATTTCTCCCTCAGATCCAGCCCAGCCCCGCGCGCTGGCAGAACCACACAGAGCCCTGGGGGTGCCTGTGCAGGAGCTCTGCTCTCATGGGGCCCTTCAGGGCACAGTGCCCTGGGAGCTAGGGGGTTTCAGAAGCTAAAGCCCCATATCACAGCTCCTCCACTCAACAGCAAAACAAGGGATGCACCAGAAGCAGAACCAGCTCCAGAAGGAGCACAGGATACTGCAGCCACCAGCCGAGAGCTGCACTCCCCGCCTTCCCCAGCACAGCCTCAGCACTAACCCAGGAGAGAGCCTGGCAAGTTTGGCACGGACCAGCTGCCAGGCCAGGGGCAGCCTGGCCACCGCCATCACCACTCCTCAGGCGGGACTGGGGAGGTGAGGGAGGAGCAGAGCAGCACGAGAAGGGATGCAGAGCTTTCAGGTGCTTATCCAGTGGCCCATCAAGGCAGCACACGGCCACACCAGAGAGGAGCATCATGCAACCTACCGTGATCTTACTGGCCCGGTTCAGCGCCTCCACCCAGTCCTGCAGGTCCTTCTGATCGCTGGCTTGTAAGAAATAGCGCTGAGATAAAGCGTTGATAACTATCAAAGGAGGGAACAGGGAGAAGAGTTAGGGAACCCCATTCTGTGATTAGCATTATTAAAACAAATGAAACAATAAATCAACAAGACAGCATCTCTCGAGTCCCAGAGCGATGTGCAGATATCGGTCTCGTCACCTCTCGCATGGAAAAGCGGCCGAGGGGCGTGGAAGGGGACGTGGCAGCTGGATGTGTCCTTGCACCAGAGCGTATGGAGGGCAGGGCTGCAGCCAGGCTTAACCCAAGGCTGTGGCATGGCCCAAACTAGGACTTAACCCAGTGCTGCAGTTACCCCGTTGCATGAGACGTTCAAGGGCCCCGGGGGACATTGTTTGCTCAGCACTTGGGTTTTGACTCTCACCCAAAATGCTGGTGTGAACCCCGGCACGGGGATGTGCTGTGCGCTACGGTCTCGGGCTACATCCCTCGTAGGAAAGTATTGCAAAGGGAACGCTGCTCCCATGAGACAAGTACGTGCTCATGCTGACATTTCTGCTGCTTTAAACCCAAGTTCATGGCTCACACAAGTCACTGAGGCAGCGTGGGTTGGGCTCCCCACGGCAGGATCCTCCCTGGCAGAGCCCCACCAGGGTCCCCTCACTCACCAAAGCAGAACGGCGTTTTCGGCTTCTGTTTGGGGGTGGCGACGCTAACCTGCAACAGAGCACATTAACGGAAAAAATGAAGATAATCGCACGTGCCAACGGCACACAGAAGAGCTGGGAGCTGCCACCCATGACAGAGGGGAAGTTGGTGCTCCCCAGGCTCCAACCCAGTCCACGCTCCAGTTCCTGAGCCCCTGGTCCAGCGTGAACACTGCAGCGCAGGCTGGGGGCTGAGGAGTGAGAGCCCGGCTGGTGGCACATCACAGGCTGCAGCCTGGTCACGCTGTGCCCAGCGGCTGCTCCAGCCCCGGGCGAGGCATCAACTGCCCTCCCCAGCCCTGCAATTACCCCCATCTGCAAACGAGGAGGAGAGTCAGCCAGCTCAAGCCAGGGGAAAATGAACCTGGCCAGTGGGCAAGATGCACGACAGCATGGATGCTGGTCTGACTGGGACCCCCAGCAGCACGGTTGCTGGGCTGACAGGCAGCACGGCCCTTGGGGCACTGGCACATCCCGTGCCCACGAGGACACACATGTGGTGTGAGCCCAGGAGCTGCAGCAGCTGCACGAGCCCCCGGGAACTGGCCCGTGTCGGACGTAACCCAGAGCACATGCGGCAACGAACGCACAGTCCCAGGGGAAGGTCAGTGGGGACATGGGGCTTTCATCTCCCGCTGTCCCCCCCAGCGCTGGCCGCGCTGTAAAGCGAAGGACAGAAAGCTTTCAAAGGCCTTGAAAACACAAGTTTCTGCTGGACTAACACAGTCGCTCTTGTCAGCAATTAAGAAAATTGAGGGAAAATAGCAGTGGTTTCTCCCTAAAGAGCAGGAATCATTTATATAAGAATAATATTCCCCGGGGCTCCAAGCACAGCATTCATGGGGTATTTATTCTGACAGGCTTCCTCCTTCGGAGCCAGTCTATAATGCTTTAAATATGTTTTCTCAAACAAACTTCCATTTTTCTGGCATATTTACTGTTGGTAGTTAAAGCCACTGGCATAACCCGATCCCACAGTTTGCAACCAAATGCTGTCCTACAGCAATTTTCATTTAGACTAAAACATATATAATTTATAAGTGAGGCTCTTTCCGAAATGGGGAAGGCTCAACCTCCCAGCATTGCTTCATCTGCACTTAATTTATAAATCATGATTCAGCAGGAACAGAGAGATCTACCCAATTCTTTACCCAGCTCCCATTTGGAGCAGAGCCCAGCGGTCAGAGCCCCCCAACCCCACGGCAGCGGCCGAGGGGCAGCTCTGCTTTGCTCAGCTCCACACGTTCCAGTCACCAACCCTGCAACAGTTGTCATTTATCGCACTATCTCTACCTTCCCCTGGCACTTGGATAATGCCACCGAGATGCACAGAAGACGGAGTTTCCAGGTCTCATCCATCAGGATGCTGCCCTCTAAGCACAGGGCAGAGCTGCTAACGATCCTGGATCCATCACAAGAAGGACTGTGGGGCTGTCTCTACCTCCTTATCTTCATCACGCTGATGAGTTCCCTCCCACAGACCTGTGGCTGCGGTGGGACCTGTGTGGGAGGCACCGCACCAGGGTTACGGGGCCAAGTGCCAAAGCGATGGGCTTTGCGGTGCAAGAACAAACCCCGGCTTGGTCCGGTGCCGGAGCAGCGGTACCGTGCCGACTGCCAGCTCCACATCCAGCACCGTGCTCCCATCCTCGCTCAGCCCCGGCTGCTCCACGTCCTTCCTCCTGGCTGAGCAGTTCCTCTTCCTCCCATGCCCCAACCCTGCCCCAGTTCACAGGTGAAGGGATGCTCCCCATTTCCTACGGACCCACTCAGGCAGGAGCAGGACCTCAGGCAGCACCAGGCGAGTCATCGCCTCTCCTGAGAAAGCCCCACGGATAAGGGGGCAACACGGAGGACTCCTCTTCCCTCGGCCCCACCCTGACATTACCTTGGAGATATAGGTCAGCTGCAGAGATCCGACAGCACCTGCACCAATAGCCAGGTTCTGCAAAACATTTAATGGGAGTTAAATGACAGGAAGATGGAAAAGAGGTGAGTCAGGGTGTCATTAGAGTCATCGGGGTCAGGCAGCAAGCGCTACTGCCACGCTGCCGGCCTCGGCCACTGCCCTTCTTCATGCCCCTGGGTCACCTCACACCCGACACGCGGCTGGGACCGGCCTCACTGTGCTGCACCCAAGCACCGTGCCCTCCTGGTCTAAGTGCTTTTGCTGTGATGGCTCCACTGCCAAGATGACAAATACTTCTTGGATAACCTCTTCTCTTGCTTGTTATCGCTGTCTCTACACTAAGACACAAGGGAGTTGTCACACTCCACACTGGCACAGCATTTCTCTAGGCTCCTCCAGGGGGTCAACAACACCTGGTGGTGTGAGCTGCTGCTGGGGCCATCCTGGGAACCACAGAAGCTGTGAGGAGCTGCTCTGCTGGAGGAGGGTCATCACCACACTCAGCTAAAGGAGACCCCAACAGACAACTGATGCAGCAGCAGACCAGGGAACCCAGAGGAGCTGCCTCCCCAGGCAGCCCAGCAGGGACCCCAGGCTGTAGCCCACCTGCGGGTTGTCCATGTACCACAGCAGGCAGTTGGCCTGGGTGTCCAGGATGAAATACCGCCGCAGAAACTTGCCGCAGGTCTCATTTTCCTCAATGTCCAGGAACCCGCAGATACGGTTCTGTCGATCCAAGTACGGCATGCCGGGCTCCTTCTCGCATCACCCTGCGGAGAAGGGACAGGCAGGGAGCGGTGGGTGCTCTGCTCCTGCGACCCCGTGGCCACTGGCCAAGCTCCCTGCAGGTCCAATTTCCCGACCTGCCCAAAGCTCCTGCTGCATCTCCCAGGCCTCCACAGCCCACAGCTTAACACACAAAAAGCAAAGTCCAACTGCTATCACCGCGCGTTGGCACCATGGGGAAGCTGCCAAACGTGCCTCTGTGACGAGAAGGGTGCCAGCCCCCGGTGCAGGCAGGAGCAGGGCAGGTCAGACCAGCAGGCAGGACCAAAATAGCTCAGCGAGAAAACGCAGGACCTTGGAAACTCAACCAAACGCTCACCAACCTGGCTCCGAGACCACTCGTGGCACAGGGCAGGACCACGGCCACCACGATGTCCTGAGGCAGTGACAGATGGATTCTGAGTGACAGCCCCAAGGCCCTGTCACAGCAGAGACCATGTCCCACCAAGCTGCCCTCAGCAACAGGGGGCAGCCCTTGCCACAGCTCAGCCCACCAAGAGAGGACAAAGTAGCCACAGAGGATTTGACACCAGATCCCTGGGAACCGTAATAAAAAATACTCCCAAAGCAGCCTGGGTGCTGGAGAGAGCCCGAGCACACTCCCAGGAAATGGAAAACAATCTGCAACTCCAGCAGAAAATCTGTGCAGCCAGGATGCCGAGTCAGCAGGGAAAACAATGACCCATCGCCGCGGGGCCAAGCTGTGTCACCGGGTCTGCCGCGGGCACAGACCCTCCCCGGTGATGCCCCCCCAAGCCTGGGTGAGCCGGGGGCGGGGGGAAGGGGGTCACCTCTGAGCTCACCTTGGCCACGGCGGCTGCAGAGCTGGGCTGCAACACTGACCTCCTGGGCAACCACCGTGCAAACCCACTCCACAGAAGCAGGAGAAACGCTGTGCCGAGCCAATGTGACCTGGGCACAATGCCCTGAGCAGCCAGGCTGGAGAGCATGGCAGCCATGGTGCCTGTCAACGGGCCTTGCTTGTGACCCCCATGGGTGTGAGACGGGGAGGGGGGAACCCTGAGCATTGCTCCCGCTCACACCACAGGAGTGGCAGCCACTTTGAGTCATCAGGAGTGGGTGCCCAGTGCCACTGTTTTAATTTGGCAGCAGCTGCCACCCCCCTGGCTGCAGAGCCATGGGGAGGGGAGCCCCTCAGCACCACTGCAGTGGGGCTGATGGTCTCTGCACCATCACCTCCAGCCCCATGTGGGGAGTGAAACCAGCACCCAGAGCTGCAGGGCACATCCCTCTCCTGGGCAGAAACCCCGTCACCTCGGCAGAGGGGGGACGGGCGGGGATGGAGGCGGCGGTTACCAAAAGGATGCGAGCTGAACCCGGTGTGGTTTGTCCGGTAGAAAAGGGGCAACTCACGCAGGTGCCAGAAGTGGAGGCAGCACAAGTAAGAGACCTCATGCAGAAAAGGAGGAAATACTATTTTTGAGCTGAGTAGCTGCAGCGGAGTGGGGCCCTGAGAGGCGAGTGTTGTGCAAGAGCTGTGGTGCAGCTGCAAAGGTAGAGGTGGCAGAAACCAAGTCAACCTGCTGTCAGGATCTCAGAGTTTATCACCAGCATTTCAGAGATGGGTATCAGGGTTTGCTAAGAGGGAAATCGTTCTGCTTCAGTAGAGGAGCTTGGTTTAAAACAACACATCTGTCCTGATGCAAAGGTTATGTGGGCACTTGACATTTTACTGCTTTTTTGTGGGGTTATTTTTGTGGCGGGGGGAAGCACACAGAAAACAGATTCCCTAGGGCCTTCAGCCATAGCAATACATTCAGACCAGGCTGCGTAAATTCTCTCTTCTTCCTGCTGCTAACAGGAGTCCAGAGATTTCTGCTTACGAGAGGGATGAGAAAGAGCAGAGGTGTGCCACAGGCAGCACAGGGATGAGCCCCCAGCCCCTCAGGACATCACCTGGGACTCCCGGTGTTCACCCTGCCATGCTGAATTAACAGGGGCTTGGCCGAAGACCCACAAACGAGCTCAGCTCTTCTGTGCAAGCTGACCTTGGATTGCACCTGGATAAGCAAAAACCTTTGGGCAGAGGAGATTGTCACTGCTCCAAACTCACCCTCCAGACCGTGCTCCCCACAGCCAGGCTCCCCATCCCCTCACATCCCACTGCCTGCAGGACACGAACCATCTCTCTCCTCACAGACACTGAGGATTGCACTTTTCCAGAGGAAAAGGGTAAAAGCAACATATCCAGCTCCATCAGCATGTGGGTATCTGGTTCTCCTGCTCAGGAACTCCAGGAGGACCAGAAAATGCTCAGTTTCACTAACATTTACCCTTTACACAGCACTTCATAAACTCCCAAGTCATAAATATTTCTATACAAGACCCAAACTTGGGTTTGATGTAGGAAGGACAGAAGACTAAACCTGAGGATGAGAATAAGAAGAACCTGACAGAAGCTCAGCATCCTTTAAAAGTGCAGATGAGTCCCTGAAGGCCTCACAGTGA
Organism: Megaceryle maxima; assembly: GCA_024605025.1. Classification (NCBI taxonomy): domain Eukaryota; kingdom Metazoa; phylum Chordata; class Aves; order Coraciiformes; family Cerylidae; genus Megaceryle; species Megaceryle maxima. Next base: position 13,890 of record JANHGN010010816.1, read on the forward strand.
AGAGCTTCAGAGAACATACCTTACGAATACACAGTGGGCACCACACTGGCACAGGAAGCTACGATTTATGGGTGATGCCCACGCCTGACTCACTGAGACAAATCTGCCCTCCAACGAGAACCTAAACTTCCCAAGCATTGCACCAAATCCATCCCTCAGGATCTCGTTACCAGACCCTGATTATGAATTTATGCCATTTTGTAGTGCAGCACATTAGAGATTTTCAGGTCTCTTCTCTACCTCTGAAGCCACGGACTTCCCAGCTTTTTCAGAGTCATAATATCCCACCAAAAAGGACAACCCTTTTCTGTCTTGGCTAATCAGATGATGAGAGCAAACAGGCTACAGAAGAAGACTTACAGCAAAAACACCCTCTCACCTGCCTCCCAAAATACAGGCAAGCGCTTCCCGGGGGCAGGCAGAAGGTGCAGGGCACTGCCCAAAGAGCACCCCAGCCCCTCTCTGCAGTCACTGCTGGCTCAAAAGCCTCGTGTGCAGCCACACAGCCAGACTTTCCAGGAAGCAACCAGGACCCAGCACCGCACCATCACCCGTGCCCAGCTCTGTCCTGCTCCTGGCACAGCTACAGCCATGAGGGAGCGACCCAGGGACACCCTACAGCAGAAAAAGCCAAGGCAAGGGGAGGTCTGACATTCAGAACATCACAGAAGCTCTGGCCAGAGGCACCTTCTCAGTGTCTCACTCCACTGCACAGCCCGATGCACCTGCAGCCACATCCTCCTCCTCCTCTCTCACGCCTGTCTGTCTGGGCTGCCCCGGTGCCGACTGGGGTGAGGATGACTACCCTGTTTTCACGATGTTGCAGCACCCACGGCCCCCACGCCGCCCCGAGACTGCCCCGGTCGCACAGGACGATGGCTGCGAAGCGCAGCGGTTGCAACACAACTTCCTTTTACCTGGTCTTGAAAAGGAGTTTCCAGAGCTCGCCCTCTTCGAGGTCTGTCTGGAGGCCGAGACACGAGACAGGCGGTGGCGGCAGAGCCCAGCAACCAACTCCTGCTAACTCCAGACGTTTGCCTAAATGAAATAATTAACCTGTTGAGTGGCGGGCTGGGAGCAGCCAGGATACGCTGCTTCATCTCACCACAAAAAAAGCTGCCAGGGGAACACGCTCTGAACAGCTGCGGATCCCAAATCCTCCGGCACTTTTACTATTGATCCCGCAAACCCCAAGCGGAGAGCAGCGCGTGCATCGCTCCCACATCTCCCACCGCGAGCCCGTCCCCCACACCTCGGGCCACCCCGGCAGGAGCAGCCCACGCTCCCTCCAGCTCTCCCCATTCCCCCGCTGCAAGCACCGACGTGCAGAAGCGATTTGCTCCGCTGCAAACCCCGACGAGGCCTCTCTCCCCTCCCTCCCGGCCCCCCCCAGCCGAGGCACGGATGCTCCCAGCTCCTGAGCTTCCAGCTGCTGCCCCATCCCTGCACCCACGGACCAGCCCCACGCAGGCTGCTCCACCCCGGGGCCGCGCCGGCGCCGGGGGAAGCCCCTTCCCGGGCCGTGGGGGGAAGGTGTGTGTCCTGCCGAGCGTCCCCCGCGAGCGGGTCCGGAGCGGGGACAGAGCATCGGGGGTACCCCGCGCCCCGGCACTCACCCCGCGGCGTCCCCGGGCTGCACGCCCCGCGCATGGCCGGCGGAGCGGCGGAGGGAGGGCCGGCCGGCCGAGGGGGTGTGCCCCTGGCTCCGCCGTCGCTTTTTTTCCGGGTTAATTACGTCTACCATTAGCAAACCCGGCCCCGGATGTGAGTGCGGGGCGCGGGGGCGGCTCCGTGGGCCGGTGGGGGGTGTCAGCCCGTGTGTCTGTTTGTCCATCTGTCCCCCGGGCACCTTCAGCGGCACTGGCTCGGTCCGCGCCCCCGGGCAGCCGCCGTCGGGGTCCCGCTGCGCAGCCGGGTGGGGACCAGCCCGGTCCCGGTCCCGGTCCCGGTCCCCGCCCTGAGCCGTGCGCCTCCGCCGCGGGGTGGGAGAGCTCCTCCGAGAGCCCCTGCCCAGCTCCGGGCTCTGGTCCTTCCTGGCAGAAATCCCCAAACCCGCCAGAAAGCGCTCAGTAAATCAACATCCTCTGAACAGCTCCTGCTCCATCACCGGGACCTTCGGCGAAGGTTGTTTTTTTTCCCAGAGCAGTTGCAGAGAGTTCAGCACTTGCCGTGCAATGTGTTGTGAAGTAAACACGCTGCCTCAACCCCCAGCATTTCCTATGGCCTGGTCATCTTTTAGAACAAAGGGGTTTTTTCCCCTTCCATGTTGCAGAACGTTGCCCAAAAGCTGTTACTGAAGCCATGTGTGTTCATATCTGTGTGACTCTGCTCTGGGCCCGTGTCACCGCCCCAGGAACAGCCGAAACCACAGTCTGTCACAGCAGCGAGCAGCCACCAGCCCACTGCAGATACAGCGCGCTGGGGCACGGCTGGCGAGGGCCCGGGGAGAGCCCGATACCACCAGGCTGTCAGGCATGTGCTGGAGCGTGGCATCAAATGGAGATGAGTCACCCAGTTTGGGTCACATCTCCTGCAGGAGCATCCCTTGGGAAAGCCGCTGCTACAGCTCGGGGTGGATTTGGGGAGCAGGAACCTGTCACTGTCCCCCCCTGTGCCACCCAGGACAGCACAGTGGCTGCGCCCTCGGAAAGCCCCTGCTGCTTTCTCTCTGGAGCTGCATCTGGCCCCAAAGAACTTTCCCCTGGCGTGGGTGAAACCGATGCTGGCGCTGCGGAGGGTGCGCAGGGAGCCTGGCTCGTGCAGACACCGCCCAAGCGGTGTTTTCCCAGCATTCTGCACAAGAGGTTACTTTTTTTTTTTTTCCAGAAATCTCCATTGGACCCTGACAGGGCTGTTTTCCCCACTTCTCCTCATTCAAATCACAGCGTTCGGCACCCGTTAAATAAATGTCTGAGGCTCCATAGTCACGGCTGCTTCTCCTCGCTGCTGCCAGCCGACTGCAGCCACATGCTGGACGAGCAGCAGCTTCCCCTCCCTGCTCTCATCCCTTCATGGTTTCCCCGTTGGGGGACAGTCCAGCCCCACGCCCTGACAGAAGCTGCAGCCCAAACTGCATCATTTATTAATTACATCAGGAGAAAAGAAGCCATGACCTCCCTCCTCATCTCCTGCCAGCGCTCCCGGAGAGCCCCGGCAGGACCCTGTCTAACTCAAGCCCATACACCCTGGGTGACTGTAGCTGGGTGCCTGTTTTGCTGCGTGTGATGGAGCAGGATTTTGGTGTTGCCCCTCACATGCCTTTTGAGGGAAGGGAAGCTCACTGCAGCTGGTGCGTTACTCCTCGCACTGCCCGTCTCCCTGCACACGCAGACCCTAATGCCTGTCTTTGCCTGGCTGCAAACACTGATGGAGCTGGAGTCTGAAAGTGTCAAGCACTCACTGTAGAGACTTTGAAGGTGCTATAGGGGAACCAAAACCTGAAGCATGAAAAACCACCAGTTATGGAAATATGGGCCACAGCACTAGGTTATACTTAGAACAGAAAAAGAAGAAAAGAAAAAAAGCTAGCAAACAAACACAGAGGAAACAAGGAGGTTGTAAAAGCAACTTCCCCGCCTCAAAACAGGGCTGGGCTGCTCTGTTGGGGGAGGATGGGGCCACATCCAAGCTCTGGAGGTCTGGGCAGTGGATACCCACCAGCCCACTGCAGCGTTCGCCCACTCAAACCCGGGTTTGCGCCTGCGCTGAGCAGTTTCACCTCAGGCAGGGAGCAGCACACGCACGACGAGAGGCAGGTAAAACAGCAGAGGTAAGATGCAGAGCTTCAGTGCTGCGATTTCAGCACAGCCTCACCCACACCCAACCAAACCCTTGTCCATCCCACACGTGGCGTTTCTCCATGGAGTTCTGCAGCCTTGCCCTGCCAGCCGCTTTTTCCCCTCTCCCCATCCCTGCTGGCTTTGCAGAGACTAAACTGTTCCACAGAGTATTTTTATACTGGGGCACCTCTTGCAGACCTCGTGACTTGCAGCAGAGCCTGGCTCTGCAGCGGCTCCGTTTGCTACGGGCACATCACATGGCAGCTGGTCACGCTGCTGCTCTTCCTTTATTCTCAGAGCCTTTCACTTCTCCTCCTGTCTTTTTCAATTATTTTGCTGCTGTGGGCCTGCCTGGGGGTGTGAGAAGACCCTTGAACTGGCAGAGATGCCCCATTGTTAGAGGTAGGGGCATGAGAGGATTCCCAGGGCAGAGCACGACACTACCCCAGGGCCCTTGGAGGTCCCACCAGCAGCCAGGGTCCCCAAAGGGAAATAACCTTGATGTACTCAGGGGAAGGAGCAGTGCCCACAGCAGACACTCGATAATCTGCTTTCCGGACATCTCCCCTCTAGTGGCAGCATCCATCCCTCTTGGCTGGTGTTAACCCTCACAAGACTCGATATCCACGCTCTCCAGGACTTGTGACCCTCTTACCGAGGTCCCTGTTTCAGCAGCATCCTGCAGCAGGGAGTTCCATGGCTGGATCCAAGCATGCTGAATTATTTCTTCTCTTGTGTGTGAACTTGCTCTTTTCAGTTTCAGTACCTGTTCCCTTTTTTTCATGCATTATGACTAAGGGAAACTTCTAGCAGATTGCTTTTCTGAAGGAGCAGCAGCTGGGCTTTCAGTCAGCAGTTTGCTGCCTTCTGCATTACATTTCTTGCAGTCAAATTCCCACTCTGCTCTCCACGGTCCCAGCCGTTCCTCTCTCTCCTCCCTTCGTTTATTTCCTTTCTTTCCCCCTCATTCTTGTTCGCTCACTTTTACCATTCTCCCTCACAAAACAAACCAGCAACAGGTGCTTCTTGGGGTCTTTTTAGCAGAGCTTTAAGCTGGGTGGACACCAGTCACCCCAGCCCTCAGACCAAGCCCCACATTGGTGCTTCCCCCCCTAAACCAGAGGGCTGGCAGGATTCACCTGCGACCTCCCCAGCACAGGGCAGCCCCGGTGCCACCAGAGTGCCATGGGCTCTCCACAAGCCTCAAGAGCTTTGCTCTTATCCTAATGTACAGTTTCCCACAGGGCAGCTCAGCCGGAGTCCCCCATGTCCTGTATCCTCCTCAGCCACCCCACAGGTTTCATCTCCTCCTTACCTCAAGCAGGCACAGCTCTTCTCCTCCTTAAGCTGCAAAATCTCCCAGCCAGGAGATTTTTTTTCCTTTTTTTCCATTAGCCCAAAGCAGCCCGAAGGCGCCTCTGTTACTGTTTCCCCGTACACGAGAAGCAGCAGCTACGAACACCTTTTAACTGCAGCGTTTATTCGACTGGCGGAGGCTCGACCTCTCTGGTGCTCTCAGCAGAGGTGGCCGGGTTCAAGTGAACCCACGTCCCCTAGACTATTGCAGAAGCAGCTACACCAGGCTGGCCGCCCCTCGCCCAGGACCCTCAGAGCCAGCTCAGCAGCAGGTTCCCAGCCAGTGCAGCAGCCAGCAGGCTGGGGAGGTGCCGTGGTGGGGTCCCCCCACCGCTCCGGGAGCCCCGCGGGGGCCCGTTGCAGTCGTCGCTGAAGCAGCACTGGAGGGTGGCCGCGCCGGAGCCACCGCGACGCGCCTGGTCGCAGAAGGACTTGTAGGAGCAAGATTTAATGATGCTGTCTGCAAAGAAAGGGACACACAATGTGGGGTCAGGGACTCCCGGGTGTTGGGGGCTTCACCCCTCCCCTGCTGTGTCCCAGCACAATGAGTTACAGATGAGGAATAAAAGGGTGTCCCTCCTGCCCATGGGACTGCCAGGAGAGCTGAGCAGTGGTCTGGTGGCCAAGGGATGTCCCCATGGTCACATGGTCCCCCAACATCATGTCAGTGTCCCCATGACATGGCTCCAAGTCACTGTGGAGCACATCTCACAGCACCAGTGTGAAGTAGTGACCACATATTCATAGCCACGTATGAAAACAGGTATAGCCAGGAAAGGGCTGTGAGTTATCTCAGACCAAAAGCATGGATTTGAGGATTTAAAACTTGGAAAAAACCCAAGTGGTTCATTTCTGCTTCATGGGGACAAGAGGAAGCCAACTCCTTTTCTGCTCTGACAGGTTCTTTGCTTCTCCTCACCCTCTGGTCCCCACCAGCACCTCTAATCCTCTCCCAGCCCCTCAAGTCCCTCCCAACACCCCTGGCCTCCCCCAGCCAAGGGACTTACTGGGTGCAGTGATGGTGGCGCAGGCATCTGCATACTGGGGGCAGCTGTGGGAGCCCTGCTTGTTGCAGTCGCTCTCGCTGGATGCGATGCATTTGTGGCATTTCAGCGCTTTACCTGCACAAAGGTGGGGAGGAAGAGGAGGAGTGAGAGCTGCAGCGATGTGCAGTCCTGGAGCTCCAAGTGCTGTTTCCAGTCTGTGGATCTCACAGCCACTGGTGACACCCAGCACAGGGACAGGGAGTCCCGGGCAGGCGCTGACCCCAGTCAGAGTCGAGCAGCTTCACCAGCCAGGGAGCGGCACGGCCACGGCACGCAGCAGGCTTTGGGAGGGGGCCTCTGCTCTCCGTGAAATTCATGCAAATCTGTTCCCAGTGTGACTCAAAACAACGAGAGCTAAAAACTGAGCAGGCTGGTCCTTCTGAGTCCTGGCTCTGCAAAAACTTCCTGAAAGTGGGAGCCTTGTAAATCCTTTTACAGTGAAAAATAGGTAGATACAATATTTTAAAAACCACCCTAGATCTTTGTCTTCTGGTGCCAAATTTCATTTTAATGGGAATCTCTGAGGGAGAAGAGAGGATTTGTCTAACCTGTGGAAGCAGCTTTTGTGCATCTTCAAACTACAGCAGCTCCCCCGTGCCTCCTTGCGCTGGGAAAGCGCACCCCAGAGGCACTGCCCCGGGGGACAGACAGGGACCAGCGGTGAAGGGCAGGAAGCACGAGTCATCTCCAAATCATCCTCAAAGGTCAGAAAATCCCCAGCCCCTCTCCTGGCCGGCACTCAGGTCAGAGCTGATAACAGGGGGAAGAGCTGCCTGACCCTTCAGGAGAGGAAAATGCAGAGGTCTCTGCTCAGTTCAGGAGCCAGCTGAGCAAATGTGAGAGTTGTTATCGTTTTATGACAGAAAGAGACTTTAAATAACAGCACTGGTTTAAATAGCTGCAGAGGAAGGACCTCCCCCTTCAAAACACCCAAACCTGAAGGTCCTGCTCCCGACTGCAGTAATGAACGCTTGGTTTTGGTAGTGATGGTTAAATCACCGCTGATGGTGGGTGTAAAATTTGTATCTGCTTTGCTGGCTGAGCAGAGCCCTCTCGTGGCAAGCGGGCCCCGGCTCCTGCTCAGCAGGGTGGGTCGTGTAGGAGGCCAGAGCTTGTCTTGTGGGAAAGGAGAAAACCAATGTCTCTGAGAAACGGGGGTTTTATGGGGCCAAATGCCAGTAAGCGCCTGACATTAACCCCCACCGACCGACCCCACTTCCAGCTGGGATCACTCGTCTCCTTTGTGATTCTCTGCAGCACGGTGCAACCTTCCATTTACCATCAGCTTGAAACAGTTCGAGGTTCATCTTCCCTTGGTGCAAAGGTCCTGAAAACCATCCCAGCCCGATCACACCCCATGGCATTGCTCTGAGCGGTGCAGTCGCCCTTCTGCTTTTTAAGACAGCTTTTTGTGATTCTGCCTTTGAGGAACCAGGTTTAGCTGGGAAGCTCAGCTCTGAGAAGCTGCTGTTCTTTGGCTCAGGTCTTTCCTTGGCTCCATTAGGGATAGAAACTGGGACGCTCCATGGTCCTGGCTGGCACCGCACGCCTGTGCTTTGTGCAAGTGGCAGAAAGAGGGCGAGGGGCAGGGTGCTCCTCTGAGGAGAAACCCACCACCCCCCTGCAACACCGATCTTCTACAGCGATGGGAGCAGCGGTGGGCAGGGGCACAGCTGGGGCAGGCGAAGGGATGGGGGCAGGCAGCAAGCAGAAGAGCAGCTACAGCGATTCACCCCACCCAGCACTGCCATGAGCTACAGGACACTTACTTTCTCCGGCCAGAGATGTGACGATGGCCAGGGCCAGGAGGGTCTTCAGGGTGGACATTTTCAGCAGTGTGCGGCGCGGGGTGCGTAGCCTCTGTTTTGTCTTAAGGTCTTACAGCTAATCTGCTTGGGTGATTGGATCACCGGGCTGGGGATAACACACTTACTGCAGCCCCTGGCTAATGCCATCTTAGCTGGGGAGGATGGGACCTGGCTTCCCAAGGGCATGGGCCACTCTGGGGCATGGGAGCAAGGCAGAGCACCAGCCTGGTGGTAGAGAAGGTGGCCAGACCTGCCTGCACTTGCCAGGCTGGGCTCTGCCCCATGGTCCTGTCAGTGCCTGCTTTGGGAACTCTCTTCATCTCCAGACACAGTACCTTGGTGGGCTTTCAAAGATCTTGTCTAAGCCCATCTGCTCCATCCAGAGAATAACCCTTTTCTTGTCATTTGCAGCAGATGAGTTGAGGAAAAACCCTCCAGAGTTTCCAACCCACCAAAAGAGAAGTGCAAGAGAACAGCTGAAAACCCCTGTGGGGCTGGGAGCCCCGTGGAGCCATCCCTGTGCTCACCTTCTCCCAGCCCTCAGGAGGGCAGGGCCATCTCCATCCTCACCGAAGGACTTACCCAAGGCCACGAAAGCTGATCGGGGTCATCACCGGGATTAAGCCAAGTCCCACTGCCCAACGTCTCCTCGCTGCCCTCGGCCCTTCCCCCCAGCCAGGCTCACCAGCGGCTGTGCCACAGTTCAGCAAAATCTTCCAGGAGCATCATTGCAGCGTGATCAGAATCAAGGGGCACCAAAGTCACCTCGGCTCTGAATTCCAGGGTTTAGGAACGCAGATCTCGGGAGCAGACGATAACCTTGCTTCTCTGAAACCAACTGCGTTGTGAACCACATTGATAAAAGCGAGGCAGAGTATGGCCCATCCTGGAAGATAAAACCAACTCCAAAACCCCTTCACCAACCTTACGAGCACCCAGAAAGCTTTCAAGAGTGGTAAACACAATTTTTATTCAGGCAATGAAACATGGAAAAAATATATTAGTAATCATTATTATAATCTCATTTGTGTGAGTATAACTCTTACAAATATTTACCTGACATATAAAAGGGAAATTATTGTACATATAAAATCGATGGCGATGGCAGTTACATCCATGGTACAAAGCGGTGGGGTAGTAGTCAGTGCAGAGAAGGTTTCTGCCTTGGGGGGGGTCACGCTGGGGGTGGGGGGCAGGTGGAAGCGATTTGCAGTCAGGGTGGTCACTCGTTGGCACTTCATGGTCGACAGGGATCTGCTGGCGAACGCACACTGGGAAACAGCCACACTAGGGGCGGGCGCCCGCCCCTGCCAGAAAGGGACATTTAAATTCTACCGCAAGAAAAGGACAAGAAACACAACCAGGCTGCGAGCCCAGCGCTCGGGCACCTGCGGAGCTTCCCTGCACCCGTTACGCATCTTGGCTGGGACAGGCACCCAGACACCGGTGTCTCTGCAGGACACGCGAGGTGCTTGCCATGTCCTGCTCCTGCTGCCGGTCCCCCCTCTGCCTCTGCTGCTGGTGAGCAAGCGCTGATGTCACACCTTGGTGGGAGCCCTGGGTCCGAGCTGTCCCCGCGCACTGGAGAGTGGCACACGGGATGCAGGAGTGCTGCCCGATCACAGTTACAAACACACGCCTTCTATTAAATATAACTATAACCATTATATATATTTTATATATATATGTAACTATAACCATATTATAGTTAAGAAATCATTCCGTAGGAATCTTCTTCGCCCAGACTGGACGTGCATGCAGACAGGCAGAGGGATGGAACAGCACTGGGGCGAGAGGCAGCGGGACTGGGAGACCCTGGGCAGGACAGTGCCAGGGCAGATTATTGCCTGGAGCCGCTCTCCGCAGCCGGCCTGGCTACGAGAGCTGGGGAAGTGGTGAAATCAAAACTTCTGCCTTTATCTGCCACCTCTGGGGCCAGACCAATCCCTAAAGAGAGACCAGGCTCAAAGTTGGGCTCCCAGTGAGCCCAGCACACCGAGCCTGGTGCTCTGCTCCTCCAAACCACAATAACTTCTACCCCCAAATCAACTCCTTACAACCTCCAAGAGCCTGTGCAGTGCTGGTGACCTGCTCTCTTCCATTCCTGAAGGGCTGCAAAGAGAAGAAACCAACTCCCTAAGAAATCCCTGGTCCTCAAGGGTTTTAATTTACCCGTACAAACCCTCAGAAGGTCCAGAGGGGCCACACTTTCTGGAGGTCACTCCCTGCTGTCACCACCACCCCAGCAAAGCCCAGTAACTGCAGCCAGGAAAGGGTCACTCATCCAGGCGGGGAAGCTGTGTTGGAGCGGGACGCGGAGGAGCGGTGCTGGAGTCTGAGAAACCCCAAATGCTGGTGAAATGGAGGGAAGGGGAATTAACTCCAGTGAGCACTTTGATTCCCCAAACAGAAATAGTCTTTGTAGATCATCTGACTGGGGCTTTTCTACCAGCCCATTAAAGGGAGGTGTGAGGAGGGCAGAGGAAAAAGGGGAAAAAAACCCAAAACAAAACCAAAAGCAAACCCCACAAAAAACAAGAAAGAAAAAAGGAAAGAAACCAAACCAAACCAAACCAAAAAAAAAAGCAAAAAAAAAAAAAAAAAAAAAAAGGAAAAAAAAAAAAGGCCTTTCCTTTCTGTCAGCTGTGCAAAGGGGTTTGATACCACACAAGTGGCATCAGCCATCACTTTCCCCACCAGCCTGTTCACTGGGATAGCTGGCAGCATGGCAAACAGGCCTGGACTCTACGTGCTAGGGCAAGCTGCCAGTGTTTCTGTCTGATTATGTGTATAATAAATTCTCTCTATACATAATATAACTAATAAAATAGACATCAGGTGTATGGCTCGATTTAAACAGACGCTTGCACTGCATGCTCAACGCAGGGAACTAGAAAACAGAAGGAAAACAGCTCAATTCTTTTACAAAAAGGTAGCAGCAAAAGGTTTGCAAAAGTCTTTGAAAGGCTAGGTAGGAAACACTCCAGACAGCAAATATTTCCCTCATCTGATACTTTACGACCATCCCTCTTTAAGGTGATAGTAGAGAACCCTCCACCACTGCAGCTATTGCTCCATCCCATCCATCTGCCTTCTGCAGGGCAGGACAGTTCTGCATCTGCCCAAGGGGCAGCACCCAAGGGACACCCACACCCACGGCACTGGTGACTGCTCACGGACGCTGAGCGCTGCGCCCAGGGCACCGCAGCCAGGGCACTGTGGTGTTGCACAGCAGGAAAACTCATGGGCCACGGCTGGCTCATGCAACAGCACTACCAGGAGGGCACACCCGAGACACATGTGTGGATCTAAACCCATGGGATCACCCCAGAGCTCCCTGGTTCCCAGCACAGCACAAAGGCAACCTCAGCGATTCTGCCGGAGCTTGGCGTGTCCAGAGAAGTAAACACCTCCGAAAGAGAGCAGGCAGCCTGCCCCTGTGGAAACTCAGACCTTGGGCTGCATCCAGACAGATTTCAAAGTGCATTTTACCGCTGTCTGGATCTGCCTTTGCCTGCAAAGGCCGGCTTTTGTCTGGCTCTCTTAATATTCAGCACTGCGAGGGCATTTCTGGCAGCAGCACAAGCCCCGGGGCAGGGCTGCGCTCCTCGCCTTTCTGTACGGACTGGGGGAAAGAGCCTAAGTCAGCAGAATGGTGAAGCAGTTCAGCGTTTGCTTCCTTCTTCCTGCAACAGCCAAAGTGGGGAACTAACCTCACTACAGCACGGGGAGCCCACAGCAAGGGGCTCAGCTTTGCACCATTTAAAGCAGACAACAAACTCCAGGTTAACAAGCCCCAGGAGGTACCAGGGCTGTGGGCAGGGCAGCCATAGGGAGGCTGGATGGACAAGTCCCAGCTCTCCAGAACCAACATCTCCTGTGTTTCTCAAACACCTCACGGTGCAGAAGCCTCCTGCCCTCCCCTGGGCCAGGCTCTCCTTTGAGAGGACTTAAACTGCTACTGGTTAAGTGGCTGTATCTGTGCTCCTGGGGGGACGAGACGTGTGGCAGGACCGTGCCCGACTGGAAGGGAGTGGAGAGCTCATAAACACTAATAAAGTGCACGAATGCAGAGACATCAGCTTCCTTCACTGTGCTGTGTTTCACCCACATACCAGAGACTGGGGCCAGTCCCTGGCATACCCACCACCCCTCCCCAAACTGATCGACCTACTGGGAGGCTGCTTCAGACAGGGGATCCACGCTGGTGGCTCCAAATCACATGTGATATGTGCCTGGGGTCCCTGAGCCCCTTTGCTGCCTCTCCAACCGTGCACCTGTGTGCCAGGTCCCCTTCACCAGTGCAAGAAGCTGGTGGCTCCAACTCTGGAAGCACCCACGTCCCAGGACAGGACCTGCCACCTCTGCAGCTGAGCACGTGAGGACAGCGAGAGTGAAGGGGCACAACTTGACCCAGCCTGGTCAAGGGGGACAGAACCCGGAGTGTCACCTCCCAGATGAGAGGTGGCATCCGTGCAGACCAGGAGGGACACGCACACCCAGCCTGACTGCAGGGAACCCAGCCCCAGAGCCCATGGGGAACAGAGACTGGAAAGCGTGGGCACCGGCTCTGCCCGGGGGGCCGCGGGGTCCGGCAGCCAAGTGGAGCAGGCAGCTGGACACGTGTGCGGCTCTGCTGGGGGTTTCCGGGGCGATAAGGCAAAGTGCTTGACGTTACAAGAGAAGCAGCCAAGTGCAGAGCGCCGGGCGAGGGGCGGTGAGACTCAGTCTGTCTTTCCCAGCTTCGCTATCAGCTCGTCGCAGATCTTGGTCAGCTCCTCTATCTCCTGGTTCTGGAAAGAGAAGCAGACCTTGAGGACCCCCGCGGCGGCACAGATGGGGGATAACGGCCGGGCCCATCTGCCAGTGCGGGAAGGGGCAGTCGGCTCCTACACCTGCCCCTGAGAAAGCTCCTCTGTGCCTCACCCAGGTGCCAAGGGGACTCCTGGGCTCACCCCTCCTGGTTCCCAAGAGCCGCCAGTGATGCACAGAGACCCCCACAGCTGCCCAGCGGCAGCCACCTCACTGCACAGGTCCATGTCAATGCCTGGGCAGAACTTGTGTCTCTCCCTTGTGGGAGGCTGTGCATTTAAACAACAAAAATCCCCAACCAACCAACAAACCAAACCAAAAACTCACAAGTAAACAAACAAAACCCAAAATACTCCAAACACTCTCTGACCCAAAAATCTGTAGGACACCTCTAAGCATGCCCAGGGCAGCACACTGGAAGAGCGTAGCAAAGCCAGGGCAGCTCGCAGAGGAGGAAGGGCAGCAGTTACCTTCTGCTGGAGGGCTCTCTCCAGGGACTCGACCTTCATCTGCTCCTTGCGCAGCCCGGCGTGCAGCGCCGCGCTCTCCGCCTTGGCCTTAGTGCGCACCTGGGCGATCTCCTCGTTGGCTCTGTTGGTGGGGTTGGAGACAAGGGAGGGTGGTCACGTCTGGGTGCAGCCAGGAGCACCGCAGTGTGGTTAGACCACGCGGTGTCAGCAGAGCCTGGCCCCTGCTTGCCTGGGGGCATCAGGGATGGTTTTTCCATATGGAAAACCTGCACGGAACTGGATTCACTCAGCTCCTCCACACTCCTGTATGGAAACTCTGCTTTCTCCAAGCAAAGCTAAACCAGTTCCTCACCCACTTCATTTGGGTCTACTGTGTGTTGGTGAGCTACTGCTCATCAGCTGAGCCCTGGCAGCTGCAGGACCCCTTCCCACACCACAAACTCTGAAATGTGGGAACTTGTGAAGTGACTGTGAACAGACCATGAACTCCAGCTTCTCCATTAAAAAAATAATTAAGCAGAGCTCAGAGAATCCGTTCAGGGATTTGTGTTGGTCTACTTACAACCATTTAAAGTCACTTGAGCCTGAGGTTGTAAAAGGCAGCTTTTCACATCAATAAGCTCCTGCCTTCCAACCTCAGGAGAGCCAAATGGAGACACTGCCCTACAAGGTCTTTATGCACCCAGCAGTCTCCTGCATGACCTTACTTGTCTAATTTTTCTTCTGCATGGACTTTCAAGGCCTGATACCGTTGCTCCTCTTGCTTGACCCGGGTTAAATAATCTTGAGCACACTTCTTCAGAGCTTCTTCATTCTGGAAAAAAAAAAAAAGTACATCCATCTGCATTGGGACTGAAAACAGAGATACTGCTCTGATGGGATGAGATAAATCTTGTTCTGAGCATAGAAGAAAAAGGCTTTAAGTGGAACCAGCTTCTCCCTTAAGCTGGAGCCCCCAGTCCAGCTCAGCAGCATGGAAACATGGTGTGGAGGTGGGTTTCTCAGGGTGCTTTGCCCTGGCACCTGCTCTTCCCTTGGCCCCTGGGCACGGGAAGCTCGGCAGGAAGGTGATGGGGAGGAATGTGGAGAAGAACCAGAGAGCTGGGCTCCCCAAACCGGCTTCCCCCGGCATTTGAAAGACTTTTTGCTCGTTTATCAGAAACCAGGCAGAGGAAAGTGAGCGAGCAGCCTCTGAGCAAGGGCCAGGGCACCTGCAGCTCTGCATGGCACGGGAGAGTCACGGTGCTGCAGCACGGGGCACGGTGGGGACAATGCCACAGGGGACCAGGGCTGCAAGGAGAAAGAGGAAACCAAGGTAAGGACCTTCTTAAAGCCTTCCAGGACACCCTTCAGGTTTTCATATCTCCTGAAGAGATCCGACAGGGACCTCTCCACCGAGTTTAGGTCTGCCAGAGCCTGGTCCTTCTCCATTGTGAGCTGCTGCAGGTTCTTCTGAGATGTCATGTTTGTCCTCTGCTCATCCTCTGTGATGGAGAATAAACAGCAGGGAGGCAGTGACTGAGCCGGGGTGGCTGCGCAGCTGGCTCCCTGCCCCGCACGCCCGGCCAGCTGATGGCACCTTACCTATCATCTGGGCAATGGTCTTCTCATACTCAGCCACGATTTTCCTGGAAGGAGAAAAAACAAAACACGTAAGAAGCAGCAGATTTTTGCAGACTCACCTATAACTGCTGCCAGCAAACAGCCCGGGGCCCTGCTGCCCCTTCCTCAGGCCTGAATGAGCAGCAGCCTGTCTGCAGAGCCCTGGCTCTTGGTGCTGCAATGCCCACCACCACCACCACTGCTCTATCCCGAGACCCCCCTGCAGCCGCTGCCGCTCACGCCAGCGCAGCAAATGGGATTTTCTTCCTGCCACAAAGAAACCGTCAGGCTCAACACAGCAGGAGCACAAAGCGTACGCGTGTCCCAGCGTGTCCCACCCTGGTGCCACTGAGCCCCATCATCCCATTGCGGCCCCGCGCCCCAACGGGGAGCACATAGAGTGCAGTGCAGGGGAGCAGGTGGGTGGGTGTGCAAGGAGAAGGCTTTTACCTCATCTCTAAGACTTCTTGGCGGCTCTCTTCGTATTTCTTCTTCCACTCGTTGGCTTCGATCTCCTTTGTGATTATCTAGGTTGCAGCAGACACAAAACCCTTGGGACGTGCTCTAGGTGGCTTCTCTTGCTGCCCCACATGATGCACAGCCCCTCCAGGCAGAGCAGTGCTGCCCCTGCTCCCCCCACAGCTGGGATGGGGTCCAGCAAGGGGCTGCCACACTGGGGCACATGCAGGGGATGGGGGTCCCCGGCCGTTACCTCCTCTCTGATGAGTGTGAGCACGGCCGTCTTCTCGGACTCACTGAGGCAGATGCCGTCCAAGGGACTCTCGCTCCTGCTCACACTGGTGATGGCAACGGGGGTCTTGTCCATGGAGCACAGCCCGGGAGTGCCCTGGGGGAAATTACCCAGCTGGGATGCTGTGGGAGTTTACTTTTCACTCCACCTCCCCTGTCTGGGCTGTTCTCCCCCATTGAACAGCCTCTGTTCAGGTGCTGAACCTCCCCAACTTGCACAGATGGCTCAGAGCATGGTATCAGCCACCCAGCAGAGCCCATAGGGGCATTTTAGTGTCCTTTCTGCTCAGTCCCTTGCTGGGAGCCAGGGCTGTGTTGTAGGACACCCACGGGCTGCCCCAGGGCTTGGTCTCCCTAAGGGAAGGCCAGTAAAAGCCCATTTCAGAAGGAGGATACCCAGCTCTGAGCAGAGATGCGCTCACATCTGACATCCCTTCGCCCTCGCAGGGGTCTGTCTAGCTCAGCTCTGAGGCTGCTCCCTCTGCCCTCCCCAGCTCCTGCTGCCCCAGCTCTCTGAGAGCGCTCTGGAATCAGAGACATTCACACAGGGCTCCCAGCAACCTCCAGTTTCCATTAGGGGTGCTCCTGTGAGGGCCAAGGTGCTCATACCCCCATCACTCACTCCTTTCTGACCCCAGAGCCCAGCTCCCTTGCACCAGCCCTGCAGCCACAGGGACCAAACTGGGAGAGAGCTCAGCCCTGTGACCCAGGCACCTAGTCCTGCCTCCAGCCCCATCCCTTCCCAGGGGTTCTGCAGCCAGAGAGGCCCCCAGGAAAGCATTCCTTCAAACTCAGGCTCACACCACCGCCTGTTCCTCCTTTCATCATCCCAGCCGAAGTGACAGCCCCGCGCAGCCATCTCCTTGGGAACCAGCTGCCAGGCCATAAATAGAGAAGTGCTTCAGAGGAGGCACTCTGCCTCTGCTGTGTTTTGGAAACCAGAGCACTAAAGCTCTTCTCTCCCTCCCCTCCTCCCCTGCGCTTTCACTGCTGCTCAGGTTCCAGCACGACCAAGCCCTTCACAGCTCTCCCAGCTCTGCTGCACACAGCAGCAGGCAAGCGATGGCCGGTGGCACGAGCCACCCCCAGAACCACCCCTGGGTGTGGGTCAGGGTCTGGGCAGCCTCACGCTGAGGGGATTCAGCCCAGAATGGTTTTGGCAGCAGCCTCCCACAGCATCTCCCAAAAGCAGGTGTGCA
The DNA here is from genome assembly GCA_024605025.1 of Megaceryle maxima. Lineage (NCBI taxonomy): Eukaryota > Metazoa > Chordata > Aves > Coraciiformes > Cerylidae > Megaceryle > Megaceryle maxima. The sequence continues at coordinate 30,712 of JANHGN010010816.1, forward strand.
GCTGACCACCCAGAGCACCCCTGCCCACCCCCTGCCCCGTGGAACCCCCCTCACTGCAGTGTGGGATGACCCCAGCTCGTCTGCAGGAGCGGAGTCTGCCCAGGCGCTCCCCAGCACCAAACAACAGGTTCACTTTGCCTAATGTCCTTGTGGGGCTTAGAGCAGTTAAATCTGTCTTGGAGAAACTAATTTTGCTGATGCTGCTAATCCCATTGTCATCTGCTTGCCACCTCGAGCAGCTTTGCCCAGGGGTGGCTAAGCTGGCACAGGGTCCCCCTGCAGTGCAGGGGGTCTTGGGGCCACCCAGAGCATATCAGGGGTGCCCTGTGCAGATGTGTCACTGTCAGGGCACCAGCATCACTGGTGGCTGCAGAGCCAGGGCTGGTTTTATTCATCCTCCCATCACTGCTGTCAGAAAACAGCGTTTGAGGATGGCTTGTAGAAGGCACAGGCACCAGCTGTCCATCAGAGTCAGCCCGGGTCTCCTCCACGTGAGACACAGCCCCTGTCCTGCGGCTCGTCCTTCCCCGTGATCCCCTCTGCCCTTCCACTGTCATCCAGCCACTTTCAAACAGAGTGCTTGCTCTCGTTGCCCTCCTGCAGCCGCAGTCCTGGCTCCTCGCCAGCCCTGCTCCATCCCCAGCATCTCTCCCTCCCACCCATGAGCCACCGCACCCACCCGCGAGGGAGCCGTCCCCGGCCAGGCTCCTCCTGGACTGCTGGGAAATCACTGATAGTTTTATCAAATCCCTGTGTGGGCTTTCCAACAATTTTAGCTCCCAAAGAAACTCGTTTCAGAGAGGTTTTGGCAGCACTTCGGGGATCAGCAGCAATGCTTGCTGCAGCTTCTGCCCACGCTTCTGCATGGTCAGCCCTCCCGAAGCACCATGGAGCTGCCTGCCAGTGCCAGCACAGCTGCCCCAGTGCCACCCTGGCACAGCCGCCTTGAGCCTGGCTGCAGGCGAGGGAGAGGAAGCAGGAGGCACTCACGGGGAAGATGCCAGGCCCATCCTCTTCCACCTGCTTGGAGATCTCCTTTTCAAAACCTAAAGAGAAGGAAATAGGACCTTTTAGCTGCCTGCAAACCAGACCCCAGATCTCAGAGAAGGCACCCTGAGCCTCTGCATCCCCCGAGCTTCCCCACCCAAAGGGCTTCTTTGCCCCTGCTCCTGCCCTTGCAGGTAGGACGCATCCTGCACCCCGCCAGTCTCTCCTCCTGCGTCCCTGAGTGGAAACCAACACTCCCCTCTGGTGGCAGTTCACCCCATGCCCGTGTCCCCACAGCTGCCACCGACACCAGCCGTTCCCTGGCACCACGGGTGGGCGAGGAGGAGAAATGAAGGCACAGGGGACAGTCTGAACTTTGCTGGCCGGGAGTAAAGCCCGGCTGCTCGGGCGGCTCTGCTGAATAGCACAAGGCTCAGCGCACGCCAACTGGACCCAAGACCCTCCGCAGGAGCTGCCACACAGTCCCCACCACTCTGAACAGCAGCAGAGAGCAACGTAACGCTGGTGGCTGCAGCTTTCCCACTATTTTCCCCACTTCTCCCTGCGCCCTGGTCAGCTCACAGCAACATCCTCACAGCCAACACCGAGCCTGTGCACCCTGCCCGGCCCTCCGAGATGAACAGCAACAAATAAACGCTCCAGCCTCTCTGCTGACGGTGGCATTTTTCCTCCCCAGAGAGACAAAGGACAGTTCTCCTCTCCCGGAGCGCCCAGCTCTGCACAGCATCCAGGGGAAATGATTAATGGCACGCACCCAGGGGAGAGCCACAAACCTCCCGGGCGGCGATTTTCTCCTCTGTGCACTTATAACTCTGCTATTGATTAAATGCCATGTTGTCTGGCTTTTAATTGCTTTTTAATGGATTGGTCAGAGAGGCTAATTACATAGGAGGCTGACAGGAAAGTGCCATTAGCAGAGGCCTGCTGTAGCAACACTGAAATCTCCATCAACAACAGCCCTGTGCTGGGACATGGAGTCCCAGCAGCTCTGCTCCCGGCACAGGCTGTGGAGGTTTCCTGGTGTGTGCCAGGGGCACCGGGGATGATTCTTACCTGCCTCCGTGCTGCGCTTTGCTGCTGGCACGGGAACATTCGAGCACTCAAAGTACTCCAGGTCATCTTCTGGCTCTCCTTTCTTCTCCAGCCCGGCCGGTTTCTGTGCAGAGGTGGTGGAGGCCAGCTTCTCCTCATCGGTGGCACGTCCATCCCGATTTGCAATATCTGGGATTTCCGAGATCAACGCTCCTTCATCCTGCGGGATCAAGGCATGTGGTTAAGCAGGACTGAGCTCTTCACAGGGATCAGGCAGCCAGGTTGCTGGACAGCCTGTGGAAAGCACCAGAGGCTTAGCATCCACCAGCAAGCTGCTCCCCACCAGCTCCTTGGCAGGTTTCGGCAGAAGGGAACACATGCTGCCAGTGACAGAAGCGATTAACAAGCAAAATCCATTAACCTGACCACAGAGCTTGGTGCTTTTCTCTGGCCCGTGCTGGGGACAGGGCTAAAACATCACACGCACACAGTCCCAACGAAGCACAGAGAACACAGGGAGTGTTTGCCGGCCAGGAAACCCCCCTGAACCAGCTCACCCTGAGGGAAGCACCAAGCCCAGCCCTCCTCCCTCCCTTCCCACTGGGAAGATGTTTCCCCCACAGATGGGAGCTGCTGCTTTCAAGGAACCCACTCTTTGGTTGTTGCAGGCCCACTCCAGCCTGAGCTCATCCAGCCCACCTCTCCGAGCATCCCCATCTGAGCACCCCTGTGCCCAGCCAGCAGTTCCCGGCGTCGGATCCCACGTACCTGAGCGCAGACATCCAGGGTGAGGGACTGCGTCTCGTACTGCTTCACCTTGCAGCCGCTCCTGCAGAGGAGAGAGAAGCAGCAGGCTGAGGCATGGGCTGGCGTGGGCGGCACGGGCAGGGGACAGGGACGCGTGCGAGACAGCCCAAGCAGGGGGAGGCAGCCCCAGCGCTAGCATTGCACCCCCACTCACCAGTGAAATATCGAGGCAGAGCAAGTTCTGGAATAGACAGAAGGAATGAGCAAACAAAACACACCACTACAGAGCAATTGGGTTTGTCTTTGAGGTGTTTATTCCTGTTGAAGGTAAGGATCAGAGAAAGGATCCCGAGGTGCTGGAAGCAAGAGAAGGAATCGCCAAGAAGCTGGCAAAGGAAGGTCCCCGTTGCTGCACCCTTGCCCTGGGCATCCAGAGAGGCAGCATCCCGAGGTCTCAGTGCACGCTGATTTTCTGTGGGAAGGAACCATCTCCAGGCCATCCCATGCCCTGTCCCTGCAGCTGGAGGTTTGCCTGGGACATCTCCGCAGCATCCACATGTCTCCCATGTGAGTCAGACCCGCACGGCTGCTGGTTCGAGAGCTCTGCTTTGCTTGTGGGAGAGCACCAGGGCCACCCGCTGCGCCTTGAACGCTCCCTCTGCCAGAGGCAAGTGCTGTCCAAGGAGAAGGGCCTCGCAGATGGCAGGTTTAGCTCAGGTTGGTCTTGCAGGTGGTCCCATGGTTAGATGTCCTCCAGCAAGGAAGCTCTCCCTGGAATTTCATCCTGTGTTCCTCAACACGTGCCATCCGGGAGCCCACCCGCGCAGGATCACGGGCACAGCCGCGTCTTGACACAGCAGCATCCAAATCTTGGATCCGCTCATGGCAGCGGAGGGACAGCCCCGGCGGCACCAGCTGTGGGTGGCACAGGGTCGGTGCCACTGAGGGACTCAGCAATGAGGTGACCTGCACCACGGCACTCTGTGGCATGCAAAGGAGAGCCTGAGATTTCCTCCTGTGTCTCACCACCCCCTCACTCCACGTTCAGCCATCTCCCACAGCTCGCTGACACCTCTAAACCCCCCCGAAGACAGACACCTCATGTGACAGCCGCAGCAGGTACTCTGGGAGGGCTCTCTGCCTCTGGACCAAGCACTCCCCACCAGAGACTCGAGCAGGACTGCAGTGAGCTATTCCTGGGTTTAAAGTTCCCCTCCCACACTCTCCAGGCTCCCCATCCCATCACACACATGTGCTGCGGAGCACAAGGAGCAACTTATCACGGCACACGGGAACTTTGTCCACACGCTGACACGCACGCCTGGTCAGACTGAGAAATCGCTCCTGACTGCTGTTTCTCCACCATGCCCTAATGGGAACAGCTAAACAGCAGCTCGACGTGTCCTCACCCACCTCTGCTCTGCACCACCTCCTGGGGCTGGTGTCATCACACCAGCTGGTAGCTGGTTTGATCCACACACCCCCAGCACAGCACAGGGCACTCGATATTTCACTGGTGTCTCAGCGCGGGGCTGCCCATGCTGGGTGCACGGCACGGCCCCGCTGCAGCGGCGCAGGGCAGCGAGCGAAGGCTGCTTTACTTGAGCCGTGCCTTCTATCCCATCCAGGATCTCACAGACCAGCTCTACCACCTGAGCTTTGGGCCAAGGAGGGATGCTGAGGGGGAAGGCCACGGGCACATCTGCTCTGGTAGCCACCAAAAATCTAAAGGGAGCCCTGTTTGGAGCTGGCTGTGAGGGCAAAGCTCCCCTGGGACTATGTGACATGCCCCAGAGCTGGAGGAGATAACAGTGACTCCCTCACCTCCCAGCTGATGCTTTCCACCCCACCCCTCTACAGTGGCTGCCTCCCTGGTGGTTTTGTGTGGGAGGAGGTAAACACAACTCATCTTCAGGACTTAAATCTACCTGTCTTTGCAGGGACCTCAACTGCACTGAAACCTGCTCCCCCTCCGTTAGCACGCAGACTTGGTTTGGGTGGTTGTACATCATCAAAAGGCGTTGTGAGTGGGCATGCGGTGAGAGCCAGCGCAGGCACACGTCTCTGGCACAGCTCTGCTCTGCTCCCTCACCCCCGGCGCTCGCCAGCCTCAGCCGCCCCCGGGGATCTGGCCCCAGAGCCGCAGGACACAAACCAGGCAGCGGAGAGCACGAGTCAAAGGGCAAGAAGGAGCCTGCATGCCATGGAGACAGCACACACCAGAGAGAGAGGACAAGAAACGGCACAGGGGAAGAAGGCAGAAATACAGAAGAGAGTACTTACAACAGAAAACAGAGAAATTTCACTTGTTCAGTGGTCCTGATGCACCAAAGCACGGACAGGGAGAGAGACGGACAGATGGAGAGAAGAAGAGCGTGTGAAAAAACCTGGATATTAACTCTCATCTGGAGAAGCAGAGTTGCCAGAGAAGGGGAGTTGCCAGCTGTCTTTTTGGGAGGAACACACAGATAAGGGCTGCCCTGATTCTGCAGTTGCTGTTGGCAGGGTGGGATTCAACCACCACCCCGCTGCGGGGAGGTGGGTGCCCCGAGCAGCCCGAGCTGCTCCTGGGTGACAGAGCCCAACAATCCCCGGCTGCAGCCCCCGAGCTGCTCCTGGGTGACAGAGCCCAACAATCCCCAGCTGCAGCCCCTGAGCTGCTCCTGGGTGACAGAGCCCAACAATCCCCGGCTGCAGCCCCTCGACGCCGGCTCCTCTTGCCCGTGGGCGCCCGCGGGAACACCAACTCTTTACAAAATCCACAGCGACTCTCTGCAAAGTATTTCTAAGAGAAAAACGTCCAACACACCCATACATTTGCCTGCCAGGCTTTAGCTGCTCTCTCTGCAAAAACCCACTCTCCAGCTTCCCACCGTTAGCAGTTTTGGTCTTACTGCCAAGCCAGCCACAAACTCTGTGCTCCTAAAACTTCCCCTTTTAAGCTCATTTCTTGCTTTTGCTTTCAACTGGTTCCAATTACTCATATTAAGCGCAATCACAAATTACAGCCCGAAACTGGCTGGGCAATTAGTCCCTCGTGCAATATCCCTCTGCCTGCTCAGGGAGAGCAGGTAGAGCCAAACCCCGCTCAGCAGCTGCTGTCTTAAATGTCCGGCTGAGACCTCAGCACCACCAGACACGGGTGAGAGGATGTTTGTGATACAACAGGTGAAACACTGAGAAAACAGCAAGTTTTAGCCATTAAACCCCTTCCCAGAGGAGAGCAATGCTGTCTGCATTCCCAGGAGGCACCATGAAATGTCACCATCTGAACCGTGCTATTTAAAACGCCCATGTAGAACTAAAAATGCACTTCAATAGTTCAGCAAGGAACCACAAGCTCCTCACCGCCTGTGCAGATGTGATAAAGGCAGCAAACAATCTGCCTGCTCAACCTCTATTCTCTTCCCTGGTGTAAAAAGAGAAATTCAGTGGCTGTTCACAAAAAGTCCCAGCAGCATCTGATGAACCAGAGCTGCACCCACAAGCTCCACAAGACCTACAGACCCTGGTGCGGGCTCGGCAAACCCCACAGGCTCCAGCCTCCAGGACAGGTTTGCTCTGACTCCACAACCCCACAGCACCTGCACCTCAACCCCAAGAGCCCTCATGGTGGGGTAACCAAAGAGGTGACCCTGCAGAGTGGGTCCTGATTTGAGTCCTCCCTGCTCTGTCTGGAGCCCAGGACACCGGCACAGCTCTGTGACACCCGTCCCCCTCCTCCCATCTGCTCCTGAGCGACATGGGTGCGGGCAGGGAGAGGCAAGATGCCCCAACACAGGGTGGATAAAACCAGGGCAGCAGCAGAACCCAAGGTGCACGCTGGTATTTCGGGCTGGCTCAGATGGCACCGGGACAGGAGCACCATCACCACCACCACCACCACTACCATCACTGCTGCTCAGCCCGTGCGCAGCGGAACGGAGGGGGCCGCTGGCCACCCGCTCTGCACACACCAGCACTCACGTTATCAGGCGCGACTTGGGCTTCTTCGGGGAGTCTCTGCCTTTCAGGAGATCATCCTGCACCTCCAGCGTCTGAGACTCGAGGATTTCGTTGAGGCTGTTGTCGGCAGTGGGGCAGGAGTCAGCAGCAGCGCTGGCGAGGGTCTTGGTGGGCTTGAACGGGTCCATGGAGTCGAAGTTATTGGGGTCAAACTGGTAAGAGCCCTTGGGAAGAGTCGGTGAGTTTTGCAGCGCCGAGCTGCCACCAAAGGGGGTGAGATCTGGGCTGTCCCGGAGCACAGGACCCAGCCGGGGGGAGCCCCGGGGAGGACTTGGGTCCCTGGGACCCCTCTCTGCATCCTCAGCTGATTTCTTGGGGGACTCTCGGTGTCTCTTTGGTGTCAGTTTGCTGGCTGGGATCCTGCTGCCCTTCCTGGGTGTAGCTCTCCTGGCCTCTGTGCCCTCTCCGCTCTCTGTGCAATCGACCTCGTGTTTCAGGACCTGCTCCTTGGGCTCCAGGTCACCCCCCAACTCACTGGAGCTGCCCCCGGGATAGGGCAGGCGGCGTGGCGATGCCGGAGGAGAGCTCTGCAGCTGGCAGCCCCCTGCCACGAAGGGGTTCACGCTCTCGTCGTACTGCTCAGGGTTGAACTGGTAGGATGCTTGAGGCACCGGGGTCTCCTCTGCGGCTTCTTCTCTTGTCCTCCCCAGGGAAGGTGTTTTCCCTTTGCTAAGCTGGCCACAGCTGGGTGAAAACTCCTGGGCCAGGGCATCACCCTTTGGTTCCACCAGCCCCGTGCCAGCATCTGCTGTGTCCTCAGCCGACATGACCTGCTCCTGGGCAGCTCTGCCCACATGGGGCACCGGGGCTGGCTCTACAGCGGGCACGGCGGCACAGCCAGCGTCAGCCCCGCTCCCCAGCGCAGCTGCAGCCCAGGCTTCGGCCGGCAGCTGCCTCAGGGATGAGTCTTCAGGGCTGGTTTCCCCTTTAGTATGGGAACTGGCTTTAGGGGCTCCAATCTCCAGTTGAGCCTCATCTTTGGGGTCCCTCCCAGGCGAGCTGTCCCAGCGGGCTTCCCCTACCAGCTGGTTGCCACGGCCACTTGGCTCTGAAAAGATAAAAGGAGCCAGTTAAAACCCTGACTGCCATGCACCCCTTTCCAGAGGGTTCTTCTCCCCTCCTCACAGCTGCTCTGGAGTCAGGTTTTACAGGGGACCCAAAGCTCAGCTTCCCTCCCTGCCCCAGTGAGCGTGTAACCCCAGCTCCAAACGCTGTCTGTAAAATTTGAAGCCCGTGAACACGGTGGAGAAAAGGCACATAAAGCAAGCGCCGAGGGGGAGCCCCTGCGGGGAGGTCTTGTTGGCACCACAGACTTGGCAACACCTCCATTTGTGCCTTTCCTCTCCCCACTGCTCATTCCCACCCAGGGTGGTGACAGCTCCAGAGGTCCCACGGACACCGTCTGGGACTGACCAGGGGACGGCTGCTCCCGTGGCAGCAACGCGACCGGCAGTCACTGCTCACCTGGGTGGAGAGTTAAAAAATTCCTGAGAGGAATTCAGGGAAGCACATGAGAAAACATGAAACACGACCAAGCAGGCCCTGGGGTGCTGAGTTTAATGGAGAAGGACACAACGGGCTGCAGAGGGGATTTGCGGGTCAGTCGCCCGCAGGCAGCTGGTGCCAGTGCTGTGGAGCTGGATGGGTGCTGGGCAATGGGAAGCTGCCCGATGCAAACCGCTCCCCAGGACTCAGCTGCTGCGCCAGGACAGCAAAAACCCTGCGTGAGGTTGGCAATGGGGCAGGAGGCCACAGCAGAGCCAGGAGATGCCCCGAGAGCGGCGAGGCCGGAGGGAAGGGCTGGCAGCAGAAATCCTGCCTGTGTTGTTATGCCAGGCCCACCACACTGTCATCAGAGTTTCTTAATCACAAATCCTGATCCATGACTTAATCACTATTACTCCAATCCCTTCTCCTAAATCCTTTTACTGTTTAATCTTTCCTTTGCTCTCAAGGGATGGGGAAGCTCCTTATGTGCCAAAGCATCCCAAAAGCTACACCCGCCAAGCACCTAGAGACAGGGCCGGGTCACAGGCGTGCAATGGCACGAGAGGAAAACACCCAGGGTCATCTCTGCCCAGCTCACCTGCACCTCTTCTCTTGCATCTCAACCAGGGACAACTGCACAGACTACCAGGATAAGGCAGAATGGGATGCTGGGGTGCTCAGCACCCATCAGGGAGTGCACAGGACCAGCAGCACTCCATGGCACCTTTCTGGGGAGACGCAGCCCAGCCAGGTCCTCCAAGGGCAGAATAAAACCAGTGCTCGCCCGAGGAGCGAACTGGTTTGAAAATCTGGCTGGGAGATGAAGAAACCTGCCTGTCCCCCTCCACTGCTGCCACCGTGCACTGGCACACGGCTGACTGCCACGAAGGGGGGTCACAGCGAGCGTGCCCCCATTTTGCAGGGAAGAGGTTTGGCCAGGGGAGGCCAACAACAAGCCCCTGCAGACCCACACACCCCCACAGCCCTGAGAGCATCTCCTGGAGAAGCTGCTCCTGTTGTGGGACATCTGCAACCAGCTTATGTTTTCTGGTGACCAAGCGAGTCATAGGCTGGCAATGGAAGAAAAGTGAATCGGGCAAATATCTGGTCCCCAGGCTAATCCAGGACATGGAGCCAACAGCCCTGACTCAGCTGATGGCTCGTGGTTTGCATAATTGATCTCCAGGATGCTTAAAGTCATGGAAATGAATCATGAAGGGCTGCTTGCTCCCTGAGACTGCAAAAAAGCTCCCTCTGACTGCAGAAAAGGTTTCCTCCAAATAGACGTTGCCGTGCTGCCCCAGAAAACGCATCAGTAAACACAGATCCAGTGGATACGTACTTGGAGTGCAGCCAGAAAACACTCAGAGGCAGCGCCTGCCAGGCCTTTCCATCATTAAGAACCAGGAAAACCTCCTGAACAGACCCCAAAGAAAACTTCATTACACTTGCTGTGCTGCTCAGATCTTTTAAACCTCACTGAGACAGCCCTGAATAGAAGAACAGACTTCAAAGTCAGGGCAAAAGGCACCTTTTAAATGCATTTTACATTCCCACCGGAAGGTTTTGCAGCCACTGTTCTCACAGACAGAAGCCCATCCTGGTTTCTAACCCAAGCAATTGGTAATTACCTCTTGAATAACAAGCAGTCCGGCACAAAAACCACCTCTCCTTGCTGTCGATGGCTACAGGGCAGGGAGAGGAGAAGGGGTGGTGCCCGTGACCATCGCTCAGATCAACCATTTCTTGACAAAAATTAGAAGAACCACTTGCCCAGGTCTGACAATTTTGTAATTGTAATCGCAGTGCCGTGCCCGAGCCACAGCCCACGGGAACCAAGGGGAAGGAGCCTGCCCACCTCCACATCAAGTACCCCATCCCTGCCCTCCCCAAACGCTCATGCAATGCCCCAGAGTCCTGATTTTCAACCCTGCTTGGGCTGAGCTGTTCCCAAGCCCGGGGGACCGCAGCCCCAGGGACTGAGGCCACCCGGGAATGGACTGGCATTGGCACTGAGATCGCTGCATACAGAGGACAAAGGCAGGCAAAGCTACAAGGTCAATTAATTCTCCAGAGAGCGCTGCCAGGATGAAGAGTGCAATGGTTTGTGGAGCAGAACCCTCTGCACGGGGACCTGCCAGGGCCACGGGTGCTGCCAGGGCACCCTCCAGCTCTTCTCGCAGCCATGAAGAGGCAGCCCCTGCCCCTCCTGCCTGCTGACGAGAGCAGGACAAAGACCTCTCCTGTAAAGCAGTCCCAAAGGCGATGGCATCCCAGGAAAAGCCACCGCACATGGATCCTCCTGCCCAGCCGGGGCTAAGGGCACAGCCTGGCTCCAAGCCCCCTGGCCCCAGCCGGGTGCTACGGTTCCTTCCCCCCTGCATTTCCTCTGCCTCCAACGCAGCCTCCCATCAGCTGCCAAACCACCGAAGCGCACGTTCCTGCAGGAACAATTACACAGGATGCAGAAACCAGTGACCCAAAGGGCCTCAGTGCTCAGGAAGAGCCAAGGTCTGCACTCCAGCTGCCGCAGCTGCCCTGCTCTGCTGGATACGAGCATCGCAATGACCTCGATGCAGCTCTGCCCGCTCTCCAGGGAGCTCTTCCTGAGCCCGGTGAGCTGCGTGCGGCTCTCCCTGTTCATCCACAGCCTCTGCACACATTTACATCCCAACGCGAGCTCAGCTCCTCGCCACCCCCGTGCAGTCACGTTGGAGAGCCACCGTGCCGGCTCAGCGCACGCTCCCTCTGCTCACGTCTCCTGCCGGGGAAACCATCCTGAGGATGCAGCCAGTGCCTGCCATCGCTGCCCCAACCTTCCTCTTGGGCCAAATCCGTGCTGAGCACCTCATGGGATCCCAGGAGCAGGCAGTCTGACCACACACTCTGAGCCAGCACACTCAGCTTTCCCCCCCCCCCAGACCAGCTCTTAGAATCACAGAATCATTTGAGTCCTTTCGGCTCATGGAGTCCAATGGCTCCCCCAGCACTGCCAGGGCACCACTGACCCATGGCCTCAGCACCACAGCTCCACGGGGGGCTTGGAAACCCCTCCA